>JBAMHZ010000023.1:4037928-4051394 GCA_037177395.1 Alpinia galanga
AGAATCTAGCCCTTTACCTTACTGACCTGAGTCCCTTTATATAAGAAAATCATAAGAATGTTCTGATAACAGTATGAGATAGACAGAAATAAAAAATACTATGTCTCCATTAATGCACCCTTTGTAGGAAGACATTCCTCCATAAAAGTTATGAGCAGTAAGTTATAAGGATGTCATACCTTATTAATATCTGTAGAGAGTAGGTACGGATTCCCTACTGTCAGACCATATAAGTCCTGAAGCAATGTATACTATTTGAATATCATTATATATGTATAGGATGCTCTTTCAAAGTAGCCCGAGTAAACAAGATATCTCCTGCTGAGACATAGACAACGAAGGTCTCCTGTCAAGACATAGACAACAAAGGTCTCCTGCCGAAACAGATAATGAAGATCTCCTGCCGAGACATAAACAACGAAGGTCTCCTGCAGAGACAGATAATGAATGTCTCCTGCAGAAATATAAACAATGAATGCTCCGAAACTTGGGCTTCTACGACTTGATCCAGTTAGCCTTTGGTTCAGCTGGCTTCTGAGGCCTGAATAGTTCTCGCCTGCATCATCCATAATTCGATCTCTAGCTATTTTACATTTATAATTTTTTCTTCTAAATGGAATGATAAATCAAGGATGCTGCAGCTGTTAAAATTGTCTACAGAAGCACTTTCTGATTTACTTTGATGCTCAATAGAGTGTATTTTACTTAGGAATTATTTAACATTTCATCAGAGATCCATGAGATCTATGAGACAAAATTGATCATCATAGAATTAGAGCGAAGAACTAAATATACGATGCTAGTAAAAAAATATTAAAAAAAGGTACAGAAGCCCAAAATAACTGTTGAATTCATCAGAAAGAATAAACATCTGTTTAACTTAAACATGTAAATCATATTTTGGATGTATTATACTAATTTAAACTGTAGGTTATGTTGGTTGGAAAGATGTATAAATGCTAAACAAAAAATAAACACAGAAATTAAACACGAAAACAATTGATTAACAAGATAGCGACGATGACTTTGGGTATATAAAATTTTAGTATTTTTGCCTGTTACTTACAGTAATCTTTTCTCAGAAACTAGCACTGGCTAATTTCTAATCCAAAACCTGAAACAAATGCATCTGCACCTATAATAGTGTTGCCGGATGCAATTGATACTTGCTCAAATGTTGTCCCTCGATCAAAAGTAACAAAAACTGAGATGGAAGGATATGGTAAATTTCTCCATATGTTCATGCGGCCGAACATTCAGGATGTAGGGGAGCAAGTGATGGAGGCCTCGAGCAAGTTTAGGCATCATATCTGGTGAGCCAGTGAAGCATCTTTAGTGAAACCAAAGTAGAGTATGAGAAGTATAAAAGCTGAAATAAACTCATCTTCCAAGAAATTCTCTCCTAATAACCTCAAGGAGAATCTCATTCCAAGTATCAATTGGACCAGGCATGCACCAATGAAGGCAATCCTGAGGCGGGGGCTCACCGTTGGGTCCCCTTTTAGTAATTTTGTTAGGGTCAGGACTCCTATACGGACCTGGATGCCCATCCGGCCGATACACAAATGGCTCAGTTATGTCCATCAATCTTAACTTGGAGCCATCCCTAGCTTTCTTCACTGCATTTACGAAGCTATTAACCTGTTTCTCATGCATCACATCCGTGAATCCATTTCTTACCAGAGTGGTTACTGGCTTATCCTTTCCTGTACAAGAACCTCCGGTGTTCCATGCTCCACCTTCATAATGATCTGGTGAATATGAGCGGACAATAGCTAAACCTGTGAAGTTTGGATGAGAGGCAATCGCAGTCAGGCAGGTCTCTACTGAAATACCAAAAGCGTTGATGTTGTTGATCTGCATATTCCCTTCTCCCTTGGGCCACCACAGTTGTCCCCCAACAAGTGTGCCATTGAGAATGTAGGCAGACTGTTTCACAAACCAGTGGCCTGAAGAAAGAACCACAACATCAAATTTTGGGAGGTTTTCCATGAAATCTTCATCAGGAAGATCAAGATGAACCTTCACAATGTTATCTGGGACAGATGCAAAGGACTCAGAAGTCTGATGTACAAGCCAAGATGACCAAATTCGAGTAAGGGTAGTGGAGGTGGACTTGAAGTAGAAATATTGCCTCCTACCCTTCCTTCGCTTCTTGGGAGCTTCAAACTGTAAAGGAGCACATAATATAAATAAACAGTGGCTCAGATGCAGATATTTTCAGCATATTATAACACACAAGAAACTCAAAATGAGATTGTTAATTGGTAGAAGAGAAACGATGTAACTGATGAACTGAATCAGTAGAATCTCTTTGATTGTGCAAACAAATAGCCAATCATCAGATAAAGCACCAGAATGTGAAGACTCATCCATTTGACTAAAGGCGTGGAGCTGAATTGAATATTATTAGGAGCCAGAACATACTTTCACCAAACTGTTGCCACATTGTCTAGAACCGACAGTTTATAGTGGAATATGCAAAGTGCTTTCTTTGGTCACGAATGCAAGAGGAATGATTCCAGGGCAGAATGCCAACAACCCTCCTAACTGGTTAGCCGTTTCGGTGACCCATTGCCCACTATAAGTAGTATCAAAGTGGGCTTCTATCCTTCACTAGTGAATCGAATGACTATCTAAGCCCAAGTAGGCCAAGACACAGAATATGGAAACTATAGCCAACTGCAATCTTTGATTGGAATAGAAAGTGAGGAAGTGACTTAACAATCTTTGGGTGTATGGGACGGGAAGACGAAGAGGCTCTAAATATTTTAATGATTAATAGTTTTTTTTTACTTAAACTTCTTCGCTGATTTGTTATGACAGAGGAAATATGAGATATCTTATCAGATTGCATTTCTTTCCTTGTAATGACAGAGGAAATATACCGTACCCAAGATAAGAAGTGGTTCAATATTGATCTAAATAATATATGATGGTGATTTGTGACCCTTTGTAGAAATAAAAGTATGCTCCATGCCGACAACCACCAATGTAAATAACTCATTGTAGTTACAAATGCATTGTTTAGTTATTAAAATAACATGGTAACAAAACTCTGCATCTTAAGGTGCTTATAATTGTTCTCAGTCTCCGGCTTCCCTCTAGTTTATGTGGAGTTCCCACATGTACCAAGTGAATCTCATATCTAGCAACTTAATGAACTGGATGTGGCAACCTAGCTAGTGCTTGCTCAAACAATACAACAGCATTAGCAGTATATCAAACCAGAAGAGTTGATTACCTGCCAGAGAATGCAAAGCAGGGACTCCATCTGATTTCTAGCAACTGAATCTCCAACAAAAGCTAATGTCTTTCCTCTCATTAGCTCCAAAAATTTCTTTGCATCAAAGCGTGGCAGGTCACAATTGTTAGGATTCCATCTCCAATTTTCATACTCTTTGTCAGGTCTCCCATTCCCCTGGCAATTCTGTCTGGGTGAAATCACTGGGCATGTGTCGTTTGTGTATAATGGCCCATCAAAATCGTAAATCCATTTCCCATTATAAAGATCACAATTCCCTAGTCAATAACATGATCCAGCGTTTCTTAAAACAAATTAAATAAATTTACTTAAGTTAATAAGATCAGTGAAACATTATCATAATATGATTTTATTTGTTTTCTCCAAGCTTATATTCAGAATTCAAGACAAACAATGTATTTAATTAATAATTAACATGAGGTACAGAATAAGAACAGCTGCAAAGGAATTTCATAGAAATAATCAAATAAAAATCATGCAGTTCTATGGCTTTTGTATACAAAGGCCAAGTGCTAAGACAACACAAACTACATCGATATAATGCAGAGTTAATTAAGGCAGAACATTCAATATAGACTTGCTACATAAGAAAAGGCAGTAGTAAAAATTCTCTTGCCATTTCCCACAAATGCAATAGTTTTAATTTTATGTTTAAAATTGTTCCTTCACAGCTCTGCTAATTGCAACTATATGGTTTATCACATATCCTAGTCTTCATTTCACAAGTCAATCAAACACACACAGGATTTTGTAGCAGCAGAAAGTGGTATACTTCATGCATCTTTATTCCTTACTGATCAGTTCATAACTCAAATTCTATCCCTGTAGACAAAAGAGTTTCAGTTAAGTCCCAGAAATCTTACCTGTATTTGAATATATTTGTGTGTATTATGTGGGCAGTAATGCGTTAGCTAAGCAATGAAGTACCTTTTTATGTCGCTGAGGATAGTTACATGCAGTCTATTTTCAACTGCAGGGTTCTAATTGGTGGTTGGTGATATCTATAAATGTTGAATGACATTAGTAATAGTTACATTCAGAAGTATGTTTCTCTGTCTATATTTTTCAGAGATGAGTTCAGAACTCTCTCTCTCTCTCTCTCTCTCTATATATATATATATATCCTCCAACCATCCCACATTGTGCTTCTAGATCCTATGGAAATATCAACACCAGCAACCATGATAACACCTTCAACTCCTTAACCTAACAGTTTGAAGCTTTCTTCAAAAGATGTATGAACAATCAAGTGAAAGATCAACATGAAAAGGGATCCTTGACTAGAAAATATACTTGTTTTGTTTTAAAAACATGGAGGGATAACAGTGTCATTGGGTCTTTGACTAGAAAACATTTTTAGAACTATGGTGAGAATGAGAAACATTAACAAGCTTCAAAATTTGATGGTCAACTCAGCCACATATGTTCTGAATTAGATTTTTCAACCAAAGATCAACACTACCCAACTCGGTGTTTGAGGACAAGTGCACCATTCAAGAGAGGAGTATGCTTATGTCCAGCTAACCTATTTTTATCTGAGTCTATTTGCAGGTGTATACCATGTGGGGAATAATTAGTTGTGTAGCAATTTTTATGTTGTAGGAGGTTATGCAGTTTATTTTCAAGTGTGGGGTTGTAACTGGTGCTTTATGCCATGTTTAAATGCAACTGACATTAATAAAAAAACAAGCAAGTTACAATCATAAGTTACTTGTCTTTTGTAATTTCCTTTTACAGAAGAATCATAATTTTTTATACTCTCAACAAACTCTTAGTCTATCCCTCTATTTACACAATCCTTTGTGCAAAACAACATTCATATGAATTGCAATGAAACAACTTTCCTGATAATGGCCCTTTTACCCATACTTTGATGAAAAGCAACAAAATGAATAAGATAGGTCCTGCAACTCTCGCTGCGCCATATGAGAACTTAATATAAATAAACAAATGCTACCAGGCTGAAATCTTTGAAGTGTGCATATCACGTTTGGAAACTAGTTAATAATATGAACCACCAGTATTGTATGTGTCACTTTTTTCTAACAATGTTAATGAATTTTAACCCCATAATATATATTGCAATAATAGTATGTCAGAGGCACACATTCCTTTGAAATTTTTTTCAAGAATTATGACTTTAGATTGTCATCAGATCTGGTAGTTAACCAATTACCTTTTCTATATTGAACACTGGCACTAATTTTTTCTACAGAATGATTACTGTGTGAATAACTACATATGGTATGTGTTGGCCATTGGGTATGCTCAGTCACTCCTGATTGTTGGAATTGGGGCCACATAGAAAATAATGGGAAGAGAAGCATGGAGGATTCGTAGTGCATGCTAAGTTAAACAAAGAGTGACTCCTTGTTCTCTCATGCACATTCTAAATTTTTTTTAATCTCCTTGATAATTCCTTCATCTCCTAAATAATTCATAAAAAAGAGATGAATCTGGAAAACAATTGCTAAATTACTTGTAGGTGTTTTAATCAATGTATCCTCAATGAGAGGTGAAGGGACCTCAATAAATAGATTATATGTGCCTAGGTCACCCTCTATGATTAAAAACTATAATCCCGACTCTAAAACATCATACTTGTTACAATAAGCGTTCTTTGATAAAGATTCATATAGAAAAAACTGGAACATGAATATCACAGCGTACCACTCAAAGTGCTTTTATGAGTGAATGCTTCTCTTTCCATTGTCACATCATGATATATGATGACCAGAATCTTCTCAAATAGCTTCTTCCACTATAGCAATTTCCCACATGGGTGAGGTTGCATAGTGCGTGCTTAGTGAAAATGCAGAACAATGTGCCGAATAGTTTGCCAGGGAATTTCAACTTCCTAATTGAATAAAAATAGAACTTTTTCTCCGCTAGAACTTTAAAGAATAAATCACTTCGCAAAATTTCACTATGCATTATGTGGAAAACACATCCCATTTCTTATTACTCCATTACCTGGCTAATAAATGTCCTTTTCAGTCATATGTCAGAACAATGTTCTAAAAAAGAACTACAAATAGAAACTGTATAAACTAAAGAGAAACAAAATCAACCCATTTAAACTAGCTTTTTGCCAGTAAACTACAAAGCTATTATTATGAACCAAAACTGTAAAGGTTAGGAGAATAAATCAACTTACTAGAATCTAAATATATAGAGTCCTCAAAATGAAACGAGGATCTATTGTTAACAGTTGAGGTGGTATCTAGAGTGGCACCATCAGAATTTCCCAAATCACTCTTTTCAGAATCATTATAGTTAGTCGTCAAAGATGTGTCTGTGTACTGTATGACCTCATTTGCATTTAGAGAAACAGAGATATTCACACTCTTTGCATCAATATTACCAGTACCTACACAAGAATCAGATGAAGAAATCTTAACATATTAGTTGTCACTTATATTGCTTGCACTTTCAGGTTTTCAAAACATAAACATAGTATGATTACCACTGAGAACTGCTGAATCAGACTTCCTAGTTTGCTTCACTGGTAACAAGGAAACATGGAAAGATGAAATGAGGGGATAGCAATTCAACTGAAGTGAGATGAGGATAAGTAAGAGAAGTAACCCCCCAGCTGACACAACCATTTTGAAAAGGGACCGTGGAGCTGTTATGACCCCTGATAAACTTCTGGGAGAAGACATAGTCATGATCAAAGATTACCGAAGTCCAAAGAACCTATGGCTAATTCTTTCCTACACCCAAGCCGATACAATATGCATATGTTCCATTTAACCTATACAGGAATGTCTTCTGATAAAATCTACCCAAAAGCTAAATCAAATCCTTATCTCAGTAGCCAGATGCCAAGAAGAATATATACCGCCCCACCAAAATCATTGATACTGATGTGCTGAACACCTGGCACAATCTTTGAATTTAAATGAAAAGTTGGAAACAATGGAAATATCCTTGAGCAAATATCTCAAGTAGATCTTTCTATCTTGACAGCCTAACCAAATGCGCAAGGAAACGCACAGATTCCTTCAAATGCCATGATTCCTCAACTGAGAAAGAAAAAAAAAGAACTTTCAGATGATAAGAAACTGACCCAATTCCTCCCTCCTTGGATGATGTCATATCAAACTAAGAACTCCCGACTTTCCAACTTGTGACAATAGGTAAGCAAATAGAACGGTCAAAAGTGGGACTACCGTTCACCAAAAAAAGGGATTACCTCAAAATCCGGAGCACACCTCTCAGACGACCAGTTAAACATCGGATACCTCGGCAATGAAGTTTTGATCTACAGATTGAACATACCAACGAGCCAAGGACAGATGAAAAGAATGACGGGCAGAAGAAATGAAGTTAAGAGTTGGGGAATAGCTTGCAAAGGACGATTCAGACGAAGCGTTAAGGAACTCGTCGCCTCCATAAATTCTCTGTCGCCGTGATTCGTCCTTCCACCTCTGCGACGCAAACGAGCGATCGACCGAATCACCTGTTCAACGAAAAGGTCTCTCTTTTTCCGTTTTGACCCCGAAAATTATTCATTGCCTCGTTTGGTCCTTTATTTTGGAGGAAGCATTTCCTCTAAATGCTAAGACGCTTCAATAAATATATTCTGCCGACATTTTTTTTTCTTCAAATTTTTATTAAATTCCAAAACATTTTAAACGATTTATTTTGTCCAAAGATCTCTTGCCATTCATTTAATTTCGGTTTCTTTATTAATCTATTAAAAAAATATTAATTTCACATTTACTAATTATTTTAAAACACTTAGTGCGATTAATTGATTTATTTATTTGATAATATCATAATATAATATAATCTAAATAATTTGAATTGCAAAACATAACGTAATCCTTATAATCTGAATTACAAAATATAACTCATATAATACAAATTACATTATAAAGTCAATAAAGGCCACTAGTGACCGTCGGCTAATCATCGTCGACCGACCACAATCAACAATTGATGACGTATGATAATAATAAATATCAAATAAAAAAATATAATCACTTTTACAATTAAAAATTACATTATAAATTTAATAATATAATATTGATTCTATCATATTACATTATAGCGTACCTTATTTAATCCTTCCAATTTCTAATGTTTCGGGCTTCTCAACTGTTATTTTTATTCCTTTTGCAATTGCATATTTATAAACAATGAAATAACAGATTTTCAATTACAATCAATTTTAATAATTGTAAAAGGTTATAAAACACAACATCGTCCTGTTTAAAATTTATTTAAAATCTTCATAATAAAAACTCCCAGATAAGTAGCATGGCTAGCTCAGAAGTTGAAAGTGTACACCATCATTAGATTTGATAATTGTCAAGATAAATTTGAATTCATATTTATTAAGTTCTACCATCAATTTGCAGGTTCAGAATAAATATGCAGGTGTCTCGAGGGACAATCCTCCATGAAGCAATGAATTTGAAGGGTAAGAAAATTTGTGATGTTTCTGCCTCTTCCAACCAGCAGAATGACAGAGCTCTACGGATGAAGAAAAGCACACATGAAGAGGAAAGACAAATAAATTATGCAGTGGACGATTTGAGATACGCGATAAGGTCGGCACGGTCCTGGGGCTTCTTCAGACCGGGGAAAACCATCTTGGTTCCAGGAATGTACTGTACAGACATAAATCACAGTCAGCAACATTTATCATCAAAGTATAAATTTAAGAAAATAATATTTATTCTCAGGAAATGAATTCAAAAACGGAGACCAATGACCTTCAAATTGTTCATGGAAAGCGGGCTATGCTACAAAACACCATGTCTCCCAACTCAGTTATATCGATAGCACTTGGAAAACTTCCATATAATATTATTTTTGTAAACTAACAAGAGTTCACATTCTCCTCTAAATTACCCAGATGAGTTGCACAAAAGATTCGATAATCATTAGACAGCAATAACACAAACAAAGAGTTCAGGAGAAAGAATCTAAAAAGGATCGTAAAACACATTCCAAAAGAGGAAATAACATGTAGCAGAATTTTAGAGAAGAGGAAATAGATAGGAGAGGGCTGTATTCAAAGATGGGTTGACCATATACATGACATCTGATAAATGGATGCAACATAAGTTTGCAAACTCTTGGAAACTTACAAAGAGGATGCAAACTATAAGGTAAGTTTTCTCACTTTCAAACATTTAAAAACTCTTGAAAACCATATATCTTAGGAATGTGGCCACTCAATGGTTGACCTTTTAATGAAGGCATTGAAATTGTTTGCCGTTGAAGAGGCATATCAAGTTTCATCATCCACCAGCCAAAGATGTACACTTTACTATAATAGTGAAAATGATAGTTATCGTCCCCACGAGAAGGCTTTGTGGCTAGCGCGGCAGCAAACTTGCACAAGAGAGAAAGGGTCAATCCCCGGGGGCTGCAAGCCTTTTTGGGGTGCCTGCTCTCCTACCGCGTTAGCTCTTGATTGGACACAAAGTGCTCCTCGTGATTTACCTATTCCGTGCTGGCTGTGGGATAGGTTAGCGAGGGCGCTGAGGGTGAGCAAATCGTCTTTTGCACAAGAAAATGATAGTTATCATACCATATGATTCACAATTTGTATAATAGAATATGGTTTATTCTTTCATACGAATTGAAGTGAAAAGAACCATGACAATTATCCAACATGATTTCACTGTTCTAAAAATAAAAAAGAAATTTCATTACAGGTAAGTTTGACAGATTAAAAAAAATCTATGCATCAAGAAATTAAATTAAACATAAATATCAAATATATTATAAATTCAATTTATCATAAAAGAAGAAAAAATGATGATTTGTTATTCAGTGGAAATAAAATGGCCTAACAATGAAATATTAGTTAATTGGTGTAATAAAAATCATATTAAGTGGAGATAGAGTTGAGAAGAACAATTCTTGTCAGATTGATACCTAGAATAACAAGAATGAAATCAATGGTGATTTGAAGATCTAGCATGTTTAAATTGGTTTTGGTTTGATAACAATGACTTTTCCATGTCAAAAGTATTGGATGAGGTTTCTTTGCTTATGCTCTTAAAAATAAAAAAGTAGACCATTAAACACAAAGCCTGACTTAGATTATATCTCGCCAACTCATAATGGTAAACCACTTAGTACCTGTGCCTCTTTAGTTAATCTAAAATTGAATAAACAATAATTCATCGTTTGGAATCTAAACTCAAGTCCCAAACCCATACAAACATCTTAGCTCCACATGAAGCATTTGCAATGCTTAAACATAGTGTCCATAACTGTGAAATTGTAATTGACTTTGTGTTAGACTATCCAATCCATCATAAAATCGTTTACAGAAAATGATAATCTACTTGAGTTAGATGTTATTACTCCGATACTGGACCTCAAACTCCTGGCATTGATACATTAATAAGGATGCTAAAACTGGTTAAGAATGGTAGATTTTAGGCTGATTCCTATAGGCAAACAAAATATGTAAAATGTATTGGCACTAATCGAACCACATATGACGACAGAAACATCAAACCTTCTTAGGGTTGAGCAAGTAATTATATAAAGTAGACTCCTCCCAAATGACAGCCATATTCTTGTTAGCGGCAGAGTATGAGTAACCAGCGGTGGTACCAGATTGTCTCCCAAAAAGGCCATTCAAGTTTGGTCCTGCTCATCCAGAAAACAAAGAAAAAATGATATTAAAAATCGTATATCTATGCAATACTCACAAATGGAAGTCGAACAAAAATAAGGTGCAACAAATAGGGAGAAAAGGGACGCTATAACATCCATGGTCAACTCACATTATGAGAAAAACATCCCAAAATGAAACTAAACCTTAAATATATCATCAAGCATCGTAATAATCTTAATGAAAGTATGCAACTATCCAGAGTAAATATGAAAACTAATAATAATAATTAACACGCCTATCTTCAAATAATAAATACAATTACTTTATCTCAACTCATGCCAGTTTATTTAAAAATATATAAATAAAAATTGAAGATGCACCTTTTCAGAAAATATTTTAGAATGATTTTTTTTAAATGCATTTTAAAAAATATATATATTGATAATTTTTAATTTATAACTTATATAAAAGTTTTTTAAAAAAATAAATTATTCTGTTTTCTATTATTTTTAAAATATATTTTTATGTTTATTTTATTAATATTTTTTAAATTTAGTTTCTAAAATTCCCAAAGGGCACAACATACATTAAAATTTACTAGAGGACAACTATTTCCCAAAATAACTTCGTCCAACCCACTTTATCTGGTCCGTTATTGCCCAAACCATCAGTCAACTAGAAGTGAGGCTAGTCAACAACCCAGTCGGTTAAAAATGACTCTAATTGATTGTATGTGATTTCAATTGATTAGTTAAGTGTTTGATAGTCATAAAGACAAAAATTTAATAAACAAGCATGAATGAAGGGTGTAACATTGTCAATTTGGTACAAATCTAAAACCTGCATTCATCAAAAAAATTTAATCAAAAGTGTTTGATAGCCATAGGGGACTCAAAATCTATAAAATGAATATGATCAGCCTTAGAAAAAATTCATGAGCACAACAATGCAAATTTAACATGAATGCAAAGTCTTTGTGACCGTCAGACACTTTTATATTCTATGATTGTCAAACATTTTTGGTCAAAAATACTTGACGACGATCACTCACATCTAGCCTATTGTAGTCACTTTTAATCAACTGGAGTCACTTCTAATAAAATGCCCAGTTAACTGGCATGACTTTTAGTTGGTTTGGGAGAGAACAAATCTATGAATCAGGTTGGACAAAATGTATTTTATAAGAAAACTAACTCCTTTGGTAAATTCAAAAGCAGAATATGCCTGGAAGCGCCTCTAATAAAACCGTTGAATCAGTCTTGATAAAGATTGTTCCGTTTAGCTCTAGATTAGGATGCAAGAGAATTATTTATGGAAGTAATGTTCGGATGAGACGGCTCGCCTTATCGGTGTATTATTTTCAAGAAATCAATAGCGACCGCTTCATAATTTACCGGAAAAGGGATATCAAATAGGAAACTTCTCTAAGAAAATCTAGACGGTCACCAAGTCACAAAACCATAAGTGGCCTGAAAAGATGACTTAATCAATTAATATAAGAGAGAATCTACCAATCAAGATCTTCTGCTGCATGCAAGAAGAGAAAGCAAGAAAATATCCAACTACGAATAAGAGAGAGGATAAAGGAGAGAGACCTTGCTTGTGGCCGGCACCCTTCTCGACGGTGTGGCACTGCGCGCACTTAGTCTTAAAGATCTTCTCTCCGGCCTTGGCATCTCCGGGAGGCGCTTCTGCAAACGAGGCCATGGATCGGATTCCTCTTTCCCGAGGGGAGATCTGAAGCTTAAGATTAGGTTTTGTGGTCTTCAATCAGCCGCCGCTTGGACGGGAAGAGACGTCTCCATACCAACCTTTTATAGTACTTTTATTCCGTGATTTTTTAATTAATTATTTAATTATAGATTTGGCTTACTTTTCTTTTAATCACTCATTTCAATTTGATTAACTATTTTTTAATTAAATTTTATTTTATAGAAAATAAAATAACACCCATAAAAACTAAATTTTTAAAAGTTTATAAATGATTTGTTACATATGAGTAACTTTTTATTTTCAAATGAATAAATATATTCAAAAGTGACAACACTTGAGTTATCATATTAAATAGAAATGACAGTTCATTATTTCAAAATGCATGTAAATAGATTATCTTTGTAATCTCATGGTGTATGAAAAAATGGTAGGAATAAAAATATTCTTCTCTCCTTCTCTTTAAATGATATTTCTTGATATTTTATAACACGAATTTTAATCGAATTTTTATACAAATTCAACCTTCAAGTTTATCCTTATTAATGATAACTTTAGACTTTTAGGGTGCATTTAGTTTGAGATAATTGTTAATGATCTTAGTTATCTATCCAAGATTATTAACAAAAATCTTATTTAGTTCAGGATTTGAACGATTACCAAGTAATAAAGGATGTCTGACATGTCATGTCACATCAGCAAAATAGTTATGCATGGAAGAGTAGTAAAACCTCCAAAAAAGCTTGGTTTTTCTTGATTCCCAGGGTTATGTAAATTTTTTTCCAAAATTATCCTTTGATTTTTACCACTTAAAATAAAAATATTCCTATTAAGTTGGCCGACGCCACCGTCGCCACTGCCACCGCCGGTCGGCCACCGCCGCCGACTGGCTGCCGC
>JBAMHZ010000023.1:4087598-4104814 GCA_037177395.1 Alpinia galanga
CTTTCTCTAACGAACTGGCAGGATGAAGCACCTCGCTCTGCAACAACCTGACAGAAGGGACTTCTCGCCTCGCCACCTGGCATTTGCTACGCTACTCTCCCGTCATCAAACGCCATGAGAGGATTCTTCCTCACGAGATATAAAGGAAGGAGGTAGGTAAGAGAGAGGGGGATTCCAACATCATACATTTTTCCTTTCTCTTCCGCTACAGTCTTCTTCTTCTTCTTCTTCCTTGCTGGTGATCCTGACTTGAGCGTCAAAGGGCCGTAGCTGGGATTCCCGGCGGCTGGTCTGATCTCGTGTTAACTTTGACAGGAAGAAGATTTGCGGAAGACTGTGCACGCCTTCTATTCATCTTTACTGCTGCAGCCTGGAAAAGAATCCTCTCCCCCCATCTTCATCTTCGGGGAGTCTTCGAAAAACCCAGGCAGTATCATTTAGAATCTTGAACATTGTAGAAATTCATAAAAGTTGAAATGAATTCCATCAAAGTTATTTAGAACCATTAATGAATTTTAATTGAAACTCATTGATGGTTCAGGTGATTTGAATTTTTTAAAAGTTGACATGTGATGAAAGAGAATAATGCAGTGAAAATATTTATGGTGTCCATGTCTAATTTCGTCATCCCTACAATAAATTATGCATATATGACAATTACTTTAAAGTCATAAATTTTGAGAACCTTCTGATCACTACTGTTAGTAACTTTGAGTTAATATTTTTGGACACATATATACTCTATGATACTTTAAAAACCTATATTACTTGAAATGAGTTAAATTGGAACTCTCCAGATCAATCAATAAATTTTGACCAAAACCCCTTGATAGATTCGAAAAGACTTTAAATGTTATTTTTAAGACTTGAAACTGAACTATTATTAGTTTCACCTAGTAACAAATGCACATCTTTAAACAAGCTTTGTTTTAAAAAAATTACTCCTCATTCTGATATCTGAGTTAAAAGTTATTTCCTTTTAAAATAATTGACACACATTAACACTGTCATGATACTAATAAAAATCAATATACATTATATTACTGATAAAAGTCAGCCCTTCGTGTGGTGGTACTGATCTCAAGAGACTAGCTCCATCACCACCGTGGTGTTGGTTTTGAGACCAATACACCACTGTGGTTTTGGTTTCTTAGAGATTAGTACCACCGTGTGGTGTTAATTTTTCTTATAATTAATATCAAATGAGAAAAAAATTAATTTAAGAAGAAAAAAAAAATATATGCAAAGGAGAAAAAAATCAGTGTTGACGGAGAGGTAATACAGAAATATAGTGTCTTTTTTAAATTTTAAAAGTAAGGTGTATCGTTTAGAAATTTTGTTATTTTATGTGTTCTCTTTGTAAATTATCGAAAATTTACAGAGGTGTTTTCCGAAAAATGTAGAAAACAGAGGCTTTTTTAGCAATTGCTGATTTTCTTTTCTCCCCCCTTTCCTCAGCGTCTCTGTTTTTTCTTTCATTCTCTCTCTCTCTCCTCTCTCTCTGTACCTGCGTCGCAGCCCCGATCGGACACCGCTCCTCCACCGTGCTGCGGGCCGCGGCCGTAAAATTGCCGACCGACGCCCTAGTGCGACCTCACGTCCGAAAGGGGAATTCGATCATACGTCTCATAGGCGCCTCTTGCCTCACGCGAGAAAGGGGAAACGTTATCCCCACCGCGGTGTCAACACCCGACGAGACTCCCCCTGGCTGATCACTGCCGCCGCCGATCACAACTGCCTACGGACTCGCTCTCTGCCGCATCCCTAGATCAGTGACAGACATAGCCGTCGGTTGGATCTCTTTACGCGATCTCTCCTGGTAAGGCACAAGGATCGAAGCGCCTGTGGCCTCCTCCCCGCTGTTCCCCCTCGCTGATCATCGACGCTTCCGCTCACCACGGCCGGCACACTTCCGCATGGATCTAGTTCCGGGATCTTTCCTGGTTTGTTACAAGGATAAACGCCTGCGGCCTCCTCCCCTCTCGGGCTGAGCAGAAGCCCCATCGGTCTGCGGCCTCCTCTTCTCTTGGGCTGATTAGAGGCCGCAACTGCACCGTCGGCCTCCTTCCCGTTCAGGTTGCGTAGAAGCGCAGCAAGCAGCGTGACCATCGTCCTGGTAACCGCTTCCAGCCGTTGACGACGCCAAACCGTGAACGAGTCGTAACAGGTAGAGATTAGCTGGTAGAAGGTTATGTGATGGCTAAGAGTAGGGACAGAACTGAGGATTTTAGGGAAGCTACCCGTGCGACAGCTCTCTCTTTTGGGTACGACGAGGTTGGTCATTGGATTGAAGCTATCTTGATTTTCTTCTTTCTATTGACGTGCTAGTTCGTTGCATTCACATGGGTATTCATTGGGAGTTATTCTTCTTGCTTCATTCTGGGCTATACATATCTTAAATTGTAATTGCTATTTCGCAACAGTAAACAATTTCAAGTTGTTCTGTTTTAGAGTTTTACAGTTTGTGAGTTTGTTTCAATTGAGAACAATTCAACATACGCTAGAAACTGTTACAGTGATACATGTAATTCATAAGACTTTGATGGCACCGTGTTATAACAGTAGATATTTTTGGCTTTTCATTGTCTTTGACAGTCCAAATTGGCCGCACTCTCTGCATCTTTCATTTTGCGCAAACCCTTGGAGAAACCTCCATTTGAAAAAGCTGCAATCAAGACGGTACATCAGCTGCAGAGTCTCTTGCTTTGATATTCTCTGGATTACGTGATATCTCTATTATATTTGATGAATGTTTTGACAATTTTCTTATTTTTAGCTTGAAAGTATTTCAGAATTGGAACACTTCATCACAAAGCATCGGAAAGATTACGTGGATTTGCATCGAATCACTGAACAGGAGAGGGACAACATTGAACATGAAGTGAGTTGGCCTAAACTTAACCTTTTGCTAATATTTGCTTTATTTGTGCACTATGTATTACCCTTTTGAACTTTTCCATATCTGTAAATGCATATTTTAAAAAAAGAATGAGAGCGAGAGTACTTTGTGCGATCAACTCATTGCATATTGAATGAAACCTGGATGTAGGTGGAAAGCTAGGAATCTCTCTGTATGTATGTGTGTGTATACACACACACACACACACACACACATAATACACACAAATAATTAAAAAGAACTACACATTTTATTTCTGTTTCCAAGATGGTCTAGGTGATACCCATTTGACCTTTTTCCTCCCATAGATTAGCTTTAAACTTTCAAAATGTATAAATCTACTCCTATCTCTATTTTGTTAAATGGAATCTGTTTATTTACTGGCCAAATACTCATATTCAATCCTTTTATATGTTTATTTGATTGTTTTTTGAATATAATTTTTTACATTCAGGTTGGCGTTTTCATAAAAGTTTGCAAGGACCAGATTGATATTCTTCAGAACATGATATACAATGAAGAAAAGAATGGAAGTTCAAAATCATGGCTTAACCTGAGGGATGATAAACCCAATGCAGATGTGGTTGCTCACAAGCATGGTGTGGTATGGATTTAATTTAGTGGGGATGATATGGTGGAACCATATCTCTTTCAGTTTTTGACTTTCCTGAATGAATTTTCACTTACATATCTAGATGAAATCTTGAGCATGTTTGGTTTTCATAATTTTTTATTTATAAATTTTTAATTAATTTAGATTTGGACCGTGAGAGCAATCGATAAGCCCTATGAGTAGTTTGGTTCTCGTTGTATGGTTTATTTTCTCTATCCACTAACTACCAAAAAAAATCATGTTTATTTTTTGTTATTCACTGCTGATTCATTACAAGAGGGATTTAGGTTGAAATTGAATGTTTTCATATATAATAAGGGGCCATAAGAATACCAGGGTTGCTGCTATTTTGCTTTCAAATTATTTAGTAGAATAAGATTCCATTTTGGTCCAAAAATAGGATCTTCCATTTTTATACCTTTTCCTGTGTGTTTCTCCATCAAATTATATGAAACATAGAATACCTAGAACATTGGAATTAAGACCGAGTTTTTTACTATCTTCAGGGGAAACTTTAAAAAATTGTAAGTTTGGCAAGGATCTCTATGATAGCTTTTCTTCTAAACTTTTTTTTTTCAGTAATAATTCAAACCTATGCATTTAAAATGTCCAAAAATGTGCATTTCTTTCGTTTTAACATGACCTTCATGCTGGTTCTCCTCCTTGCTGTAGGTTTTAATTCTCAGTGAGCGGCTCCATTCAGTCAGTGCACAGTTTGACCGGCTCAGATCTGTACGCTTTCAGGATGCCATAAACAGAGCCATGCCAAGAAGGAAGGTTAATAGAGTTCTCCACTCAGCACCTTCTGAGCAACCTTCTGGCTTTGATCTACCGAATCTTGGAGGACAAGAGCTAAACACAGCACCTTTGAGAGTCCAAGAGCAAATTCTAGATGATGAAACACGAGCTCTTCAAGTAGTTTTTTTTTTTTGAAAGCAACATTCATTTTGACTCTTCGATTCTACTAAGCAATCTCCTAAAACATGTAGGTCTGTGTATTTAACATTAATTTGCATTTGTTAGGTGGAACTGAGCAACCTCCTTGATGCTGTTCAAGAAACAGAAACTAAGATGGTAGAGATGTCAGCACTGAATCACCTCATGTCAACTCATGTTCTACAGCAAGCACAGCAGATTGAACATCTATACGAGCAGGTTTCTGTTCTTTATTTGCTTTTGAACATGATGAATTAAGGATGACTGTGCCTGTTTTTTTGTCTGTTTTTGTTTTTCTTCTTCCACTGGATGTGCATTTTAAGTACTCACGATGACTCCAAAAACCAATAGGCCCATCCTTGCTAGCGTTATATATTATGAGCGTCTTCATAAATTCGAACAAAGTCTTCTAAAGGTACATTTCCATGCTAAATTTGGTTTCCAAAAGGAAGGCATGAAAGTTTAGCATGTAACATCATTTGGCTTACAGATTTGAGTTCCCTTTTAAACACCATTTTGCCATAGGTCACTTTTAGATTGTTACAGTACCAGTAAATAAAGTTGAATGCTAACTTAAACAGTTGAACAAACCCCTACCAAATGAAAGAAACGGTGTTCCTATTTCTTGATGTTCCTGCCAGCATAATGAGGCCTGGCGAGGGTCAATGCAGACAAACTTTTGTCTGCCAAGTTGCAGCGGAGCAATACTCTCACACCAAGTCTTGTCTTCATTCTTCAATACACCACACAAAACAAATTATAAAGAATAATTGATTATTAATAACACAATACACTGTAAATTAGTAAATTACACTGTAACTGTTTACTTAATCATATTCTTAAAGTTATAACTTAGTGCATTGATATTAATTAAACAATATTTGATATTAATTACACTAATTAACTCTATTACTAACTATAATTTTAACTTGAGCTATATTAACTATAGTTAATAGATAAATTTCAGCTATATTAGATTATAAGCTTCGTCCTAAATCTATTATGTGATAGTAGATTTATTGTGTTTGTGTTTAATGTCCTAAACATATCGTTATTTGGAAAAATTATGTGGTTGGTATCTAGCTCCATTCTTCTGTGTTGTAAAATAAGTCATGACTGTTCTGAACTATGAATTCTCGGGGCAGTTTATATGGTTAATGTGCATGTTAGTTTTTCAGCTTTGGTTTCACTATATTTAAATTCCAAAACACTTGAGCTTCAGAAGAATTTGGTTATATTCGCTCGGTGATGTCCTTGCAAGTTGTAAATATTTATCTTCTGGCCTATGGATCAAACTCCAATGTTAAAAAATGTCAAAATCTATGGCAAAACTTCCAGTAACTCTTCACAGATTCACAGTCAACTTTGTTTAACCTTTCAGCTGCGGCAATTGCACTATTTGTCTTGATTATTTCATGCCTTGCGATGTCTACGCTAACCCATTCCTCTTGGTGGATTTTAGGCAGTTGAAGCTACTAAGAACGTGGAGCTGGGTAACAAGGAGCTGTCTCAGGCCATCAAACGCAATAGCAGCAGCAGAACTTTTCTCCTCCTCTTCTTGTTTGTCCTCACTTTCTCCATCCTCTTTCTCGACTGGTACAACTGAGTTTTAAAGCTTAATTTATACAAACTTACCCAAACATGTTAAAGTTGGATATATGCTGGTTTAGATCAAAATGAAACGTGTGGGCATGCTGCATTTTCGACAAAATCTAGAGTGTCGAAGTAGATATAGATATATTGTTAAGGATATAGGAATTGTGCGATGCGATAGCAGAGTTTTAGAGAAACCTCATTTCTTTGCAATTAGTATACATGTCTGATGATTCTTGGTGGATGCTAACGTTGACTTAGCTCTAGGTAAAATAATTTGTATCTGCCAGTATTTTTCTACATTTTCAAATACGTTGTTTTTATAAGAGTGCCTTGCATTTTATAAGAGTCAGCCACTTGCCGATGTGATGCAGTGGTAATTATGAGGATCAGAATTCGAATTTCACTTGAAAATGAATGTTCTAGAGGTTAATTTTTAAGCGTATATAAATTGTATTTGGGATTTATTCTGTAGTCGCATTAGGAGGAAGACTGTATATCTAATGCAAAATATATATATATAAGGGGAGAAAAAAAAATACTAAGGCTGTATTTGATACACAATAATGTAATATAATGGGTAATGAAATATGTAATATAATGGAATGTAATTGAATCAATATTATATTACTATGTTGATTAAAATTTATAATGTAATTTTTTTATTACAAGAGTGATTATATTTTTTTTATTTGATATTCATTCTTATGGTATGTCATTGATCGTCAATTATCATCGGCTGATGGTGATCGATGGGTGACCAGTAGGCTGAGGAGCCAACTAGCAAGTGGGCGGTCAGTGGATGGTCAGTTGGCTAACTAGCCGGAGACCTGTGAGCGTGATCGGTAGTTTTTAATCGGTGTTGATTGTGTTGATCTTGTAATGTAATCTGGATTACATTGGTTTACAAATTACAAGGGTTACCTTATATTTTGTAATACAAATGACATTACATTGTAATATTAAAATTATACCAAACAAATAAATCAATTATGTAATGTAATTAAAATTATATTACAAAATAGATTATGACCTACCAAATGCGGCCTAAGTGTAAGCATCAATATTGGTCCTAGCATTATGAAATTAAAAATTGTCTTTCTATTTTTCTAAATCAAAAAATTATTTTAAGTAGTAAATACTGTTGAACCTTAGAGAAGGAAACCTTCTAGGAAATTAAAAATTTTCTTTCTATTTTTCTAAATCAAAAAATTATTTTAAGTAGTAAATATTGTTGAACCTTAGAGAAGGAAACCTACAGGAATAAGAAAATTTTTCAAGTTAAAATGAGTTTAAAAAAAAAGGAATTTTAATGTTTTTTAAAAAACATTTTGATGGTTAATTTCCTCCTTAGAAAATGAAATATTCTGATTGAAACTATCGGAAAGACACCGGTTAAATTGTTCAGCCAAAACAATTTTTTCACTTGCATCTATTAAAAAACAATAATAATAAAATGAGACATCGCTCTTTATATTCCAAAAAAATAATATATATTTCCATGTCTACTATATGAATACAATGTATTCGTTGATTAAAATACTTTTACTAAAATATCGTAATAATCTTTTATTTGTTAAAAAATATAATAAAATTGTTTTTTTAACTAAGACTTAAAAATTCATATTTATTAAAGTGATTTTGTAAAAACACGATGTCTACTATAAATTGTCTTTCATCTAAATATATAAATTATAAACTCGTTTACCAATAGGATTAAGAAGGAAACTGAGTTATGAATATAGAATGGACTAAAGATCAAATAGGAAGAATTTTGCTATTATGATTTTACAAAATAAAATTTAGCATTCGATATGCAAACAAATTATAATCTCTATTCCTCCCTTGCTATTCCAATGAAAGATATATATTGATTTGAGTATAAATTATACAAACTACGATAGATTGCAGAAAATACTTCTAATCTCATCTAAACATTCTAAAAGTTAACAATAGAGAGATTAAAAAAAAAAGAACTCTAGGATTAATTATGAATATAAAAATTGGAAAATTTACAAATAATGTATGTCATATTTTTTTTAAGGACTATTCTTGTTCTACCATGACCAATTCCACCCATCTTATTTTATCCACACGAACACACCTAAATGATTTGAGACTTAACATTAATGCACTTCAGTTAACTTTCCATTGCTTGTCTCAAGTAGAAATGAAACTTCTTTATCTTCATAGATTTTGGATACTTGTCAAGTAGACATGAAACTTTCTTATATTCTTGCATAGATGGAATTTTGGCTTACCAAAGTCTACTAGGACCGATACCATCAATCGCCGCCATTGGGTGACTAGATTTACCTTCCATACTTCTTCAAAACCAAGTAGTGTTAGGATATCACAAGTTCATTTATGATGGCATACAAAAGTTAGCTCCAAGATTTGGTTGAACACATAGCACTTGATGTTAAATGTGTTATGCTTTTGCTTGGGAATAGTTTATGTACCTTTCCCCATTTCACCACCATTTTTTTTTTTACCATTTTAAGTTCATTCACACCAGACAAGAAATGATTTAGGGATCAACATGAGTCTACTTCATTTTATTGAAAGGGATTCAAGCTAAAGTTCAACATAGAAATATCAATTGGAACAAACTCAAGTAGAATTAATCGCTAACATAATAGTCATTAATCTCAATTGCTTACACCCACAAGGGCCCAGAATATTCATATATGTATAATTTTAAACCTCAAGATCTTCTATAAGCATGGCGAAAAATTCTTGAAAACAATGAGTTTTTCACACTCACAATTAGTGTGTATATGCCGTAACAAGGGATGTGGACAAGTCCCAAGCATAAATACCTGCAGTTTTAGTGTAGCTGTAAGAATCTCGTGCCGACAAATGGATGAGAAAACAAGATTCTAATACTCACCAAAGAGGAGCCCATGGAGTTGAGAGCTCAAGAAAAGGGTAGGGCCACCTGAGAAACTCGGGTTAGCCATTAACTTAAATAAAGAAAGCAAATAGTTTACATCTTTCTTTGACCAAAGATTAGCTTGAGCACAACGATAAGAAGTTATATTTAGGATCAGTTATGTGGACTAAACTGTGCAATCCTCAATTCTTTGACATAGCTTGACTATAGCTGCTAATCCCAACCATTCAGTTTTCAGGACACTAATGTTGATTGTGTGGCAAAATGTAAGAATGAAGGTCGAATGCAAGTGACTAAGTTCTTGTATGCAGTGAAGGAGAGAGGAGATATTTCACTATTATATAACTACGATTACTGTAAGAATGTTACCGTTTTAGTCGTAGCATTAATAGGTAAATGTTGATGCGAGGTAGCAAATTTAGAAAATAACACACTCACCATGAAAATCCGCAAGCGTGAAGAATCCACTGGAAGATTACATAGATACAACTCCAAAGGACAAAATATGCCATTCGAAACCATGGAAAAGGCTGCAGAACACACAGATTACTTTGTCATTTACTGAATCCATAATATTACACTTTTAGGTGATTAAATCTAGTGAGCAGGAAACTTACAAGACTGTTTAGAGTAGTATCAAGGAGAAGAAAGATCAAGTTTAGTGTATGCATGCACCCCATAAGCTGGCAAGAAAAATACCCATGACAAATCTTAGCAACATAAGGATAAACTAACCTTTAAAAATATGAGAAACTGGAAGAACAATAATTTAATACTCAAGAAAAGCAATAAAAGCATATGATTATTACTATAAGGAAATTTTCATTCTATTTTTTGAAAGTATAGTTCCACTCTTATTATTAGCAGGCAATTATCTTGTTTCATATAATTTTTGTGTGTGTGTTCTTATTTATTTGAGTTGGATTGATCTGTGACCAAATTCACAAAGCCAACCCTATTCAGAATACAGATATCATCTTAAATCTGGTGTCCGTGTAAAGAAGTATCAGGAGATTAAATGGATGAACATGGAGCAATTTGATGGAAATGTTCTTCAAATTCATGCTTTTAAAGATCTGGTACATGGACACAATAAATTCTCTGGAAAAAAAAATACATATAAAACTTGCACTTTTAAGTTAAATATTACAAAAATAGTAAACAAGATCTGAAATGATTAAAGTAGTGTTTTTTATGCATTCAGGAATCAGAAGCTACTATAATGCCAACATATCCTTGCAAAATGAAACAAGATAAAACATAAATGAATGAAGTTTAGTTTAACAAGTAGAGAGCACCCACCAAGTCTAGTTTGAAATGTGCCACAGAAAGAAATGGTACTAGAAGAGCCCAAAACACAATGTCTGTCAATACAACAGCACCTGCACTAGCCTGTTCAAGTGAATGGAACAACCCCATTTATAAAATCCAAGAAGATAAATGACATAATTAACCTAGCTAGCAGTTTTCATGTATAGTTAGACAATGAAGAACAAAACAAGTTTAAAAGGAACACAACAAAATAGTTTGAAATACCAAAATGGAGATGGAGATAGAAAAAACATTAAATAGTGAAGACAAGTTTTTCAATACTTTGTTATAGGGTCAAATTATTGGGAAATTTACCTGATAAGCAATTAGCATAAGGGAACCCCAAAATCCAGCTTTTTGTTGATAATAACCACGCTCATAGTAGCCGTGTGATTTGCTAGCATTTTTGTTTCTATTTGTTGCATTCAAAATTTCAGATATATCTACTGCAACATCTCCTTTATGGAATGCATTTGCCTTGTCATTTTCAGCAGCGCACTTTCCATACATCCAACAACCATAAGCAGATATCACACTAGCAATCTGTAAGCATGTAATATTGCACATAAATAAGCATGTCATATGACAAACAAAGCATATGCCTAACCGTATCCACGTTCAAAAACATGAGCAAAATGCATCCAACTATACCGTGTTAGAAAATATTGCATATAAAATATAATCACAGATAGTTGCGAAAAGAAGTTAGGAAATAAAACAAAAGTCCAAAAAAGAAAAAGAAGCTGGAGCATACCAGGAAATAGATGATCAGTAACAAAAATGTCCACCTGCAGACACCAAATTTAAACAGTCAGTAGATGGCTTGGAAGCTAACAACAAAAATATAGAGTTGCCATGAATTTCTTTCACAACAATTTAATTACCAAGTGAAATGATAAATTTAGAAACCTCTTTCTACAGTTCATGTTCTAGCTGGAACTAGCAAGATACATTGTCGTAATGGGAAGCAATTCATACAAGAAGAAACTTAACGCAATACTACATATATTTCGGCGCACTCAATCCGCTCATGATCAGAGACCTGAATCAGAATTAGAAAGAGAAAACCTATGAGAATATCCGCAGCAACCCTAGAATCGAATTTTTATTCTCGAAGAAATTTCCACGAAATCCTAATAAAACATTTTCTGTTCGATCGAAGCAAAAAGAAAACCCAAAAAAAAAAAGGATTTTTTTTTAACAAACATCCGACCACATGATGCCAGCAATTCAACTAAAAAGGGCTTACTGAGTATAGAAATAGAAGGCGAAGACACCGTCAAGGAGAAGCACCTGGCACAACAACAAGCACAAGATCGATAGAGAAACAACTCGAAGTCCTAGAAGCCAAAAGGGGCTGGCCTTCTTCCAGCACGAGAGCCAGAGATCGGAGGATCTGAGCGGGTCAGCCCTGCTCGAAGAGATCGCGGACACCGACACGGAGGCAGGCACGGCCAGCACCACGAGGCATACAGGCACTTGCCACCGCAGCCAGTAGCCTAGGCCTTGCTCCGCCTCGTCGTCGCCGACCGCCATGGGCGAAGGTGCGGCGACTAACCCGTTGCCGTACCTAACAAGACTTGGAAGTGCACGGGTCCCATCCATTTCCTCCAATTGCGCCTTCCACCCAATTGTTGGCAGAAGTCGCCTTGGGAGGATTCCATTTTTTTTATTTTTTGGAAAACTAAAAAAAAAATTGTTTTTAATTACAATTTTTATTTATTTTTAATTTCCACAAAAAGTATTGCCGTATTAGTCTCAAGTATTAAGAATATTATTTATTTTTCTCTCATTTCTTGTTCTACAGTTGATTTATTATTATTATTTTTGAGAAAAATACAAGATTCAATTATTGGAGCAGGTTTAAACATAAAAGTAGAGGATGACTCAGACTGTACCAACGGCCATTCAAAGAGCTATCAGTAAAAAGGACAGGAACCATTATTCTGTAATTAACATGTTAATACCCAGCGAGATCAAGGTGCAAAAAATAAAAATAAAAACTATCTATGAATTATATGACTCAAAGATCAAACAATTCAAATTTTGAAGGGAAAAAAAAAAGCTTTCTAACCTACCAATTCCTCTACGAGTTTGACGGGATCTACCCCCCAATATCCGTGCAAAAGAAAATCGAAAGTTGAAATTATGTTATGTAACGAAGCATGATGCTTTCCTTCTCTCTGGTTAACCAGGTTCATGGAGTAACCAAACGAGAAGGCATCGACACTTCATGAAGTATCAAAAAACATCGGAATCAAAAACCACCTAAACGAACTCGAGTTTCCAAATTTTCATTTCCTTCCCAAAAAGGAAAGAAATGCTCATCGAAAAACACGCAAAAGAAACGATCGGATCACCAGAATGTTGGAATTTGGAAGCCGTATGTTCCGAAATTAGCTAGGGTTACCTACTCGGTGTAATACAGCATGATGCTCCAGTCGTAAGTGCGCAGATCCCAGATAAGAACCCCGATCATGGTGGCGGCCGCGGCCAGCCTCACCCCGAGGAGGCAAGCGGGGTGCACCGGCCGCCACTGGCTCATCCACAGCTCGCATTCCAATACATCGCCTCCTCCCTCTTCTCCGCCGCTGTCGCTGCTGCCGCCGCCTCCGTCTTCGCCGGCGGACAGCAACCTATGGTGCAAGGAACTAGCTCGAGCTTTGCAGCTGCGCTCGAGGATGGCGGAGAGGGAAGCCGCGAGGGCGGCGGCCAGGAGGGCGAAGCAGAGAAGATCGTACCAGTGGACGGAGAAAGCCATGGATTGGCTTGCGATCGGGAGCCTTTTCTTCTCTCCGATTTATATCGGCGTGCGGAAGGAGGGTTGGAAAACTGGTAGTTGGGACTGTGTGGTTTCAGCTCGACAGAATTATGCTCCAAAATATATGAATAAATAGATAAAATAAATAAGAAGTTGGTTTATTAAGCCAGTCGACGTCAGCACGCGTTCGACTGGCAGGTTTGAACTTCAAGTAGACGCCAGCACATTTGAAATTCATGTCATTCAAGAACATGTTCCACTTCCAGAAAACATAGAAAAGATCATGACAACAGAATCTATGAAGAAGCCTGGACAAATCTCGATAGAGAGCCTCAAGCAACGATAAACAAGTACAAATTGAAATGTTACGTTGTCAAAAGTTTTATAAATTATTCCACAAAATTTTAAAAGAAAATATATCCAGAGATCATAATCTGGCAAGTAGCAAATACTCATATATGAATGGGCTTGTCGTATGTTGCCATAGCAGCTTCCTTCACAGCCTCACTCATAGTCGGGTGTGCATGACATGTTCTAGCAATGTCTTCACTAGAGGCTCCATATTGGAGAGCCAGAACAGCTTCGTGGATTAGCTCCCCAGCATTAGGTGCCATTATGTGGACGCCGAGGATCTTGTCGGTCTCTTTCTCAGCTAAAATCTTCACCAAGCCCTCCGCATCGTCGATAGCCTTCGCACGGCTGTTGGCTAAGAATGGGAACTTGCCGACCCTGTATGCCACCCCCAGGGACTTCACTTGCTCCTCAGTCTTACCAACCGAAGCCACCTCAGGGTGTGTGTACACAACTCCTGGGACCATATCATAGTCGACATGGCCTTCCTTACCTGCGATGAGCTCTACGCAAGCAACTCCGTCTTCTTCAGCCTTGTGGGCAAGCATAGGCCCTGGTATCACATCGCCAATGGCATATACTCCTGACACATTGGTCTTGAAGTGTTTGTCAACTGTGATCCTTCCTGCCTTATCGGTTTGTACACCGACCTTCTCGAGTCCAAGACCTGCTGTGTAAGGGATCCGACCAGCAGACACAAGAACTACATCTGCCTCAAGCGTGCTCTGTTCACCTCCAGCTGCAGGTTCAACTGTCAACTTAACCCCATCCCCTGAAGTGTCAACCGCAACAACCTTTGTCTTGAGCATGAATTTCATTTTCTGCTTCTCAAGCATGCGCTGAAACTGCTTCCTTACCTCGCCGTCCATGGAGGGTACAATATCAGATGCAAACTCGACAACGGTGACCTCAGCACCAAGCCTTCCCCAAACTGATCCCATCTCCAAACCAATGTAGCCTGCACCAATCACCACCAATTTCTTTGGGACGGCGGACAAAGATAGAGCCCCAGTGGATGAAACAATTTTGTTTTCATCAATAGTAATTCCAGGGAGAGATTTCACATCAGAGCCAGTGGCAATTATGATGTTTTTGCCTTTGACAACTGTGTTTCCTCCATCAGGGGTGTCAACGGAAACTTCTGAGGGCGAAATGAACTTGCCAAAACCTTTGACATAGTTTACCTTATTCTTCTTGAACAAGCCTTCAATACCTCGAGTGAGACCAGAGACAGCTTTATCTTTCTGTGCCAACATGGCAGGTAGGTCAATTTCAAGCTGAGTGAACTTAACACCGTGACTTGGGAATGAATGCTTAGCTTCATGGTACATATGAGAGGAATGAAGGAGAGCCTGCAAACAAGAAAAACACATTGAGCCTAATACTGTTTCTGAGAATGATAATCCAGTATATGTAAAAACATCTGACAGTCTTTAACAAAGCAAGAAAGAAGCAGCCATTATACGGATCCTCAGTTCATACAAATAAAGATATTAAAATCATCGTACTAATCAGTCAGTCAAGTTGTTGCAAAAGAATTTCAGTACGCGAAGTACCATAACTCAGCGTGTCCAGAATATAATTACATTTTAAAAAAAGGACAGTCCAATACAATACACGAAGCTCTTGTCATGTGGAATCCCGAGGAAGAATTCATTGTATGCAACTTTTTTTTTTTTTTGCAAAGGATTGTTTTTAGGATTTGAACCTGTGACCTCTGAGGCACAGAGCAACAATTTTACCGTTGCGCCAAGGCTCCTCTTCCTAGAATATAATTACATTTGGACAATAATATTGATTTTGCAACACAGCACTGACATTGCTAGAAGATACATCTCTGATAAGTGATTCACTAATCCAAAAACTAAATTTAGTAAGAGAGACCATTGCAAAGAAAATTGTGAAACGTGAACAAAAAAAAAACACGACAGTAAGTCTAATACTAAGCTCTACTCTATATAGGTATTATCCAAACACTAATACATGTCTAGAGCACAGAATTCTATCTTGAATAGTATATTTGGTTCACAATATGGAATTGACAGAGAATAAAATAGCCATTCTCATGGAATAAAACTGTAGGAAAATATATCACTGGTTTGGTTCATAGAAGAGAGCAGAAAATAATATGAAGAATTAATTAAAAATTGATAAGTTGTTTTTATTGATTGTTACAGACTTGAAAGTACATGATATCTTTCAGAAGTGAAAGTTCATGGTAATTTGTACTAATCTTAAAAGTTCATGATAGATTTAGTGATTAACTCTATTATTTTCAACTCTTTGTCTTATATCTTTGTCGTAGAGATTCATAAAATTACGATTAAAAAATATATAGGGAATGCCGGCATCTATGAACTCAAAAACAATGAGAAGAACACATCTAAATCGTCTGCTACCATTATCAAGTAAACCAGATCTAACCGGCTGACCTAATCCATAGACTACCCAAGTTACCGCAATCCAAGCATCAGCAGTACGAATTGACAGTAAGCACCCATCGATTAAATCAAGAAGCCAATCGAACACGATAGGTTCAACAGAAAGCCAAAAAAATAGAGGACGGGATAAGAGAAAAAGTAGATAAGTTTACCTTGGAAGGGATGCAGCCGACGTTGAGGCAGGTGCCTCCGAGGCTTCCCCTCTTCTCGATGCACGTCGTCTGAAGGCCTAACTGCGCGGCCTTGATCGCCGCCACGTACCCACCAGGACCGCCGCCGATCACCACGACGTCGTTCTCGTCGCCGGCTGCCGCCGCGAAGCCCCTGAAGAGCACGGAGGACCGCCGCACCGCCTCAGTCCGGAAGAGATCCCCAGCCCTTCGCCTCGCGAAGCTCGCCATCGCCATCGCTATCGCTATCGCTTCCCCTCTTCCTCTTTTCTCGCGCGCCGACGCCGTGTAGAAGAGCAAGAAGGAATTTGGTTGCTACATAAATAATAGAAGATTAAATACCATATAAATTGGAGTGCGAGTGCGGCGGCGTAGAGATGACTAAGTCGATCAGAACAGAGAACGACCGTCCGATAAAGAACTTACGGTTGTTGGGATACATGTAGAAAAATTTGCACATACGTACTCGCATAGTTTAAAAATTGCATAACATAAATTTTTGTCTGGTTTCTCTTCTTGGTCACTTGATCTGCTCCACTGCTTACAGATAAGCCACTTCATCTTTTGATGAGCTTTCTCCACCATATCCATTGCAGAAGCGATATCTTTGCATCATGTCAACGATCATGGCATTTCTCGCACCATTTTCATCCAATGAAATAGAATTCAAGAGTGATAAGTATCATATCCCTATTCCTTTGCTCTTTCATTGCATTCTACACTTGTTTCCGAAATGCATTTTCTAACACTTTGCTAAGATGTCTAGCATATGAAAATAATTCCAGCCCAGTGCACCATTAGCTAGTAAGTTTGTACCGAGGAGCACTGCTTTGATACACTTTGACAGGGCAACAAGAATTACTATAAAAAAAATATATATAATTTAAAAATCGAATTAGAGATCGAATATAATTCAATCTTAGTTTTAAAACCAATTTTACATATTAAAAAATCAGTATCTAATTTAAAGACCGATTCTAAATCAGTTTCTATTTAATCTAAAATCGGTCTCTAATTTAAAGTCTGATTCTAAAATTGATCTTTATTTAGAGATTGATTCTAAATTAGTCTCTAAATTAAAGATCGATTTTAAAATCGGTCTCTAATTGACCTTAAAATAAATTTCTCTCTTCCTCTCCTTTCTCCCTCTCGAGCGAGCCACTGTTCCTCTCCCCCGGCCTGTCGTCTCCCTTCTCCCTCTCGCATGTTCTCGGTTTTTTCTTCCCCTCTCCTCACAAACCGACA
>JBAMHZ010000023.1:4113475-4132039 GCA_037177395.1 Alpinia galanga
TTTCGACTTCCAAGGATAAAGGAAAGAGGAAAGCACACTACGAAGGTAACGATACCTATAATATTATTTTTTGAGATGCTAACCATAGGGCTAGATTTGACACCCTTTCTAAATGAAAGATTATAAGGACTAGATATATTGATAATTACACAATAGAAGCACTAGGGATCAAAGAAGATATACACTGGATGAATAATGAGAGAATGACTCAAACATACACTGGATGAATAATTGTAAGTGTCTTTGTGCAAAGGATGCAAGGAACACAATAGATATGCATAAAACCTAGATTAGTATCCAAAATCCTAGGGTTAATCCACATGCACTACACAAGGATCTTACTTGTTTAACCACTAGGTGAAAGAACCATAAAATTATAATTAGGGACTAGAACTTTAAGATGAACCCATGACAAACTTACCTAACATTGTACAACATATAAGTTAGTTCTTTCCTTTCTTTGCTTGAGGACAAGCAAAAGTTTGAGTTTGGAGTATTTGATGAGCATAAATCATATACATATTTTTTTAGTTCATTTAGCATGCATTCTCCACGTTTTATCAATATATCATAGCAAAAACATTAGCATTTGCATTCAATTCATCTCTTAGTTCAGATAACTACTTTTGCAAGTTTTTCTCACAGGAAAACACCAAAAAAGGAGCCCCCAGAATTTAACATGGGATGACCATGCCAATTGGCACGGTCGTGCCCAATATCAACAGTATGACCTTGACAAGAACCAGAGTCTAACATGCCTGGGCTGTGCCAACCGACACGGTCGTATCAGAATCCAGAGTCAATCCATCAGAGCTTGACACGATGGTCATACCATTTGGCACGGTCGTGTCAAACAGTAATATGTTGTGACAAAGTTGTGACACGGCCCAACCATGTCATCCAACATAGCATGGCCGTGCCATCCAGCATGGCCATGGACAACTTAAACCGCCACACCGAATCTCTATTTTTCTCAGGATTAAAGTTATAAAAAGGGCCCTCGGGTTTTAGGAAAAAAAAAAGCATCGAGGAGGAGGATAGAGGATCATCAAGGAGTCATCAAAGAGTTTGCTCAAGGCCGGAGGAGTCATCATCAGCAATACTATTCTGAGTTTTCTTTTTCCTGTTTCTTTAGATGTCTTTCATTGAAAACAAATATTTTAACCTCCGAATTATCGAGTAATCTTTTATAATCTTAGAATAAGGGATTAACCCTTTAACTATTCTGATTGTTAAACTTACTTTTCCTTGATTAAGCAAACTGTTAATTTGATTTTAAAAATTCACTTGTTATTTGTGAGTTTTCTTGCATATCTTAGAAATCAAGGGATGAACTGAAAGGAGAACTTTGGTTTTAGAATAATAAAATTAAGCTTGAGGAATTATTTACAAGTAACGGTGTTTAGTCAAGGCAGGCTTGTGGGATTCTCGTAACAAGTTCATTTAGCTGATTATGGTCTCCTTCGTATTCACACCGTAAAAATAAATAAAATCTTTCGAGGATTTCATGGGCTATCACAGAGCGTAAAGGATCTATTTAAATCAACTTTACTAAGTATCGATAGTAAGTCTAGGTAGACTTGCGGGGTTCTCGTGACAAGTTCTTTTAGTTAATTATGGTCTCTTATGTATGGATACCGAAAAAAAAGTAGAGGTTGAGTTTAGTAGATACGTCAGTGTGCACTTGAAAGAAGCTATTGATTACATTAGGATAGACTACCTTCTGAAAAATTATTATATGGAAAGAAGTTTAGCGTCATGTTAATAGTTACTGTGGTAAAACCAAAATCCTATTATTGTCTTTAACTTTTGATTCCTTGCTTTGCTTCCTTACTCTCTTGCTTTCTCTTGAAACTCTCAGATTTGATCCTTTCTAGATAATCTACACTCGTGAGTATTTGGTATTTGATCAGTATCTGTGGGATCAATATTTTATTACTTGACGACGACCATGCACTTGCGGTTACGACACACATCGAATCACATCAGTGAGAACTTGCCATCCAGGTTCCATCTCCAAATGAAATTATCTTCATTTTTTGTGGCAGCATAATCCCCAACCTCTCATGCAGTTGAGTGAAATGTTTGGTCCTAACTGGTCAGCTGAAATTCAATCCCAAGAAAGATGTACATCCTTCTCTTCCATCCTACCATCTAAGGTTCCATAGTATTTCTTTACTACTCCACAAACTTGAGCTATGATACTACTTAATGTAACAAACATCTTGCACCTTAATAAACTCCTTCCATAAGAAGGATCATCCATTGTCTGTGGTCATATTCATTCAGTTTGAAGTTCTCAAGTTTGTGCTTTGGAAGATTCTCACCCAAATTACATCCACCTTATTTACCCAAGCCCATCACCATCTGCATTGTGGTGCACAATTAAAGACTTTGAGATTGATTACACTCAATCCTCTAACCCTGGTGGCTTGCAGACCATGTCCAGGAAGCCAGACATCTGACCATCTTCATCTCCACACTATTCGGATGCTAAAAGGAACTTCTTCTAAGCTCCAATCTCTTGATTAACAAAGCTGGAATTGTATAGAACATAGCTGGATACAAAGTGACTGAAGTTAAGGTGCAGTTTAACAATGTCCCCTCTTGTTGGGATCCTCCCAAGCAATGAGATTGAAGACTCGTAAGAATTAATTTTGGATCCACCGTAAAGAGAAAAAGTTGCTACAGTCACCTTCAAACTACGAATTCCATCTCAGTCAGCTATCTAAAAGAGCAGCAAGTCATCTATGAACTGCAATATTTGGGAGTCTTGTTGTTGCTCTATCTTCTTCCTCTTCATTTTCCCCTTCAATCAATGCTGACTGACACCAATTTGTACAGATTCATAGTACACTAGTCAGCTTCAAAAAATTACTACTCAGCTAGCCACCAAAACTGGTAGCAGAATGGTATCATAAACCTTAATTAGAAGTACTTTCTCTCCATCTTCCTCAAATTGCATTATTGAATAACTTTGGTGGTGAATTGACAAAAGTTGCTACCTTTTGGAAGTTTTGTAGTTCCTTCCAATTTAAAAAAAATAAATTGTTCATTTCTTAGTTTCTTCAATTTTATTTCCTAGTGCCATTCAAAATTAATTTTTTAGGGTAACTTTTTGTTTGGCGTGGCTATTCTAGTCAATTACTTTTATGCTAAATAAGATGCTATTGTTGATCCAAAAATACAACCACCAATATCAATCCCAAACCCAATTAGAGTTCAACAGAGGAAGATGATCCATATAGCCAATCTCCAATGATTGAGATTTGTTCCACAAATAAGAAGTCATACAGGTATCATGTTCCTAAAAATTCAGATCCAATTGACATTTGAGCGGATTCCAATTTCCAAGCAATCAGAAAATAAAGCCAAAGGGGGATGTACCCTTATGTAAAATAAATTGTTAAATTAAAATCAGAAAACAAATTAATCATAAATAGTTTGAATTAGACATCGAAGATTTAAATCACTATAACCTGCTATTATTTGCAGAGGTTTTACCATATAAAATTGTATCACAAACATTTGTTTGGGCTGGTTAGAAGATTAGACTGCATTGAGCTCCTTCATAGAGCCCCTTTGTAGTCCATACAATACAACTAGATCTTGTCCATTGTTGTGCAATAAATTAGGAAGTTACAAACTAGAGACAAGTTATTCACCATATCATTACATTTAATATACAGAAACTATAAAATAATGGATTTGTATACTGTAATGGAATAAAGTTAAGAATGACACCTTGCATTGACTGTTAACAGCATTGCATTTATCAGCTGCTACACCCCATCGTAAAAGAAGAGTTGCAGCATCTGTATATCTGCCAAAGAAAATCATGAATCAGAGAAGTTATAATATCCAACTTAGACACTACCTACACAATGTATGAAAAATTTAATCAAGCAGAAGTAGCAAGAAAATCTCAACAAAACAACTAGTTCATGCATTGGACAGTATTTGTAGTGCATTGCGGAGATTTGTCAACATGAGTTTAAATAATACACTTAAAATTTTCATCACAGACAAGATAAACATCATCAAATAATTTATATATCACAGGCAAGATAAACATCATCACATAATTTATATTATAGAATCCTCAACAAAAAATCCTTGGTTCAAACTTATCTGACTTGACATTAGAGGATGTTGAGCGACAAATTTACAAAATTGATAGTAACAACTTGAGTTTTGGGGATTATGATAGCTCAATAATATTGAGAATTAGATTGCAATCCGTTTGATGAAAGGAGATGGTCATTGATGAAAACAAAAATCAAAAGTTTCAAGAAGCATAGTGCTGGAAAACCAGAGTAATGCGTGAAGAAATCAAGTTTCAAGAAACAGAGTAGTGCTGGAAGAACTTAATGAAAAATCAAAGAGTCATGTGTAGGTCAACATGGGGGTTTGTAAATCATTTAATGCATTTATTGAGTTCTAGGGAGGTGAAAGAGTTCATTATTAAGTCTAGGAACTTTAAACTTATTGAACTATTTAAGTAAGTTCTTGTTTTGACAGCAAAGCAAGAGTTTTTTAGAGAAGAAACAAAAAATTTCAGTTTAGGTCTGAAATAACCTCCTATTCTAACATTTCTTCCTAGACTTATCTTGTTTAAAGACATTGAAGATTATGAGTTTTGAGGAGTCAATCTGTGGTATCTTTCAATCCCTTTACTGCTGCATGCCGGGCAAGAGGACAAGTCTTCCATCAATTTAACTTGTGGTATCAGAATGGGAGCCTTGGCGGAATGGTAAAGTTGTTGCTTTGTGACCTAGAGGTCACGACTTCAAATCCTGGAAACAGTCTCTTGTAAAAAAAAAAAGATAAGGCTATGTACAACGAATCCTTCCCGGGACCCCACATGGTGGGAGCTTCGTGCACCAGGCTGCCATATCAGAATTTGTTTACTAAAATTGTGGTTTTGCTACCAGTCCCATTCTTTGAGATATTTCTGTGCTGAGTGTTGCACTTCTCTACTGCTGCACTTTGATTTACACCAGTTATCAATCTGTGTCATGCTCAGGAACCAAAACAAGCAACAGCAACAACAACAATCAAGTTTTATTCCACTATGTGGGGTTGGCTATATTGATTCTTCTACGTCATTGAACTCTATCTCCTACTATACCATCATCTATACTTAAATAAATTTTATCTTATTTTATTGTTGCTAGCCAATTCTTTTTTTGTCTTCATCTTTCACATTTGATATGTGTATTTGTCATAGTTTCACGTCGCTTACTGACCCACTAACAAAAAATGTTAACAAGCTGGCCATCCCAAGTTTTTACTTGGACCGTACTATGAACCCAACCATGGAAGCTGACTATGATTTGGCTCATTTACTATCATTTTACCAAAAACTTGATCTCAAACCATGAGTAGCTAGAGTGGAAAAGATAATAAACAGGAACTGCAAATTTCACCTGCTCCTCAACTAGACTTAAATACTAACTTCCCTGCCTGAACAGGCTTCAATGTGTTGATAGGAGGTCAAACTCAGTTAAAGTATTTGCATAGGTTAAGTACCAGAAAAAATTTGACATAATATGATTCTGACCCAACATGAGCAAGACAATCTCAATATGAGAAACATAGGACAGAATTAAGTAAAACATGTGCTTGGGAATGAACTGTTTCATATGGCAGATGGAACTAGCCATTGTGGTGAGTCATGAGCACCTCATGAGCACCGCCTTTCATCAATCAATTTTTAATAGACGATACCTTGTACAATACATGAAACTCGAGATTAAAATTTCTACAAAACCGCCATCCATAACATGGTTGTTACTTGAAACAATGAACTTGAGTAGGTGTTGACTGTTAATCCCATATTGGCAATGCAATTACAAGGTTTTAATATCCATAGTTCGCGCATGTGCTTAGGCTCTGAGCCTCCATGGAGAGAGATACTCAGAAGTAATTGGACATTATCAGAATATGAAAGTTCGATGGCTGTCTCACTCATCAGTTAAGTTTTACAGAACCTTCCAAAAACCTACAAAATATTTGCTAAAATATCAAAATTTAGTCTGCAAACTGCTTAGGAGTCCTATTAGACTTTCAGGAAGTTTAACAAAAACGTGAGTAATCAATACTTCAAATGACAATCTCAGTGTTGAATGGCATAATAGATATGAATCAGATTGTGCACAAACTATTACAAATGACAACTTCTGCTAATTTGGAAATGTTCTAATGCACGAGAAGCTTAACACATGAAATAGGAAGGATCTAACTGTGAATGTGAGTTGATGCATATTGTAGTCAAGAACCTCATATAACTAACTAGGATGTATAATGTAAAGCTCCCTCACCTTTCAAGTTTAACATAAGCGCTTGTCGCAGCACGATATAAATCAAAAGCCATTTGTTCTTTCCCATCTTCCTCTAGAATTTCACAAGCCTCAATATACAACCGAACAGCTTCATCAGGGTTTGCATCTTCCAAAGCACTGTGGTAAAGCCAATATGTGATAACCGCTATTTAACCAACAACATTGTTCACACCAAGTTGACTCACCTAGCACCCTTTCCGAGAGCATCTGATGCAGGCTGTGATCTTCCACATTCTCTGTATAATTCAGATGCTTTTCTATAAAAGTCAGAAACCTCATTCCAGTGACCAAGCTCTTTTGCTAAAGAAGCAGCAGACTCCATATGCTTGGCAGCATCCCAAGGTCTGTAAAGCTTATAAGGATTACAGCCATCTGTCTTTATCAGAAACATAAATTGTGGATTTTAGAGAATGATAAAGGAAGCAAGGATACGAGGAAATCATTTCTTGTCCCTTGGAAGCCTTTTCAAAAGCTTCTTTTGCTTTCTCATTTTCTTTCCTGAATCTATAGCCAACAGCTTCAAAAGAATGAAACTAATAAGCAAGCCAAAGAGTTATTACAACTAAAGAGGAAAAGGTAATATTAACCAACCAGCTTGCTCATACAATGAGGTAGCATTCTTCCAATCCGCATTCCATCTTGTAAAACTGAGTTTTGTTCTGCAGTAAAAGAAACACATTGAGGAAAGTTCATACCAAGTCAAAACTAGTCTTTGATCTCATTCAAAAATAAGCTTGTACAAAGACACAAGAGGACAGTTCGACATTTTGGTTGAAAGGTCAATGAAGACTCCTATGGACTTATAGGCTAAGACAAAATGTTAGTCTAGCAATGAAATGAACCTTGTTCATTATCCTAATAAAATCTGAAACAATTATTTGTATGTAAATTAACTTCAAGTCAAGCTGGAAGCCAGGCAAGAACTACATCAGTAGGGAAAGCTAAAGTCATCCTTATATAGTTTTGTTCTTGAAGATATAAAGGAGTGTTGTATTGGCTGTCATGCTTGTACCACAATGCTCATAGGATACTAACAGAGGTGGGGTTTCTAGACATGCCAAAAAATTCGAGCAAACATGTCAATGCATGATCTTACCAGCACACATGCTAGAAAAGTAGATGGCCATAAAATTTGCTTAACCACTATATAAACCCTCCATTCTACCTTGGAAGAGGGAGGGACGGGTAAAGGGAAGGAGAAAGTCTAATTGAGTTAAGAACTCCTCTTGAAGAGATCCAAATAAGAGTAATATTCTTTTTCAATTTAAGTGCCCCCAGTAAGACCTTCTGGCATAGTGTTCCAGGTAAGACTTTTCCAAAGGTAAGTTCTTCTGAGTAAGATCTAAAAGCTCCTGATAAGATTCTCTTTCCACAGTAAGAACTTCTAAGGAAAAATCTCAAAAACCAACTCTCTCTGTGAGGGTAGTAGCTCTAGGTACGTCCCTCCTTTGAACGCAAGAACTCTCGGAAAGGCTCCTTCTCTAATGTAAGGACCTCATGATAAGACCTTTTGGGGTAAGGAAGACAAGGCTCTCTTTGCAAATTATGCTATAGTAAGACTCTCTCACCAAGGTGAGACCTTCCAATGCAAGGGCTCTAGATAAGATTCTCCTGTTCCAAGGTAAAAAGCTCTGAGTATAACTCTTGCTGAGTTTAAAGCATCTCAATAAGACTTGGTAAGAGCTCTGAGAACAACTCTCCCTTAAAGGTAAGAACCTTAGTTAAGAATCTCTTTTTGAAGTAAGACTTTTTAAAGTAAGAACTCCAAATGTGACCCTCCTTTTCAGGCAAGAGTTTTGGATAACACTCTTTCTCTCTGAGATAAAACCTTTCAAGCAAAACCCTCTCCAAGGTGAGATACTGTGAGGTATGATACTCTCTCTAATATAAGACCTTTTGAGGTAAGATTATTTCTATGGTACGACTCATTCAAGGCTAGAAGTCTGCGAGGTAAGACTCCGAAGCAAGAACAACTGCAAGTAAAACACTTACTCCAAGTAGAACTCCTGAGGTAATAGCATTCCAGCTCCTTAAGTTCAACCTCTAATATCTAAGACTAACTTGAAAGTAGGAGTGTATACCGGCTGAGCACATTCATGATGCATTCTATTTCTAAGGTCAGAAATTTACAACTCTGACCCTATAAATTCTCATTCCAATCTTAATCAAATGGCTCCATCCATCTGATCTACACCGAAGGCCTGAACTAGAACAAAAAAATCCTTGACTTTTTCAGTTATATCTTTCATATTATTAATATTCCAACAGTAATTTAGGATGAAGCGCCAAAACATAGTATCTAAGTTTAACCGAAAATTAAAAATGCCTACATTATCACTATCTTCTGCTTTTAAAAAAAAAAGACCTCGCTTGATTGGGTTTGTACAGAAGACAACAGAACTATTTCGTTAAAAACGAAATATTGCCTTTACAAGATTGGAGGAACAACTGGAAGATGATAAGATCATACTAGCACATCCAAATTTTGAATTTGCTAAAACACAGTTCATTATTCATCTGAAATGCATCCATTCCAATGACTACTAACAAATACCCATCAACAAAAAACCACGAAAAGTCAACTAAAACAAAATTGCCCGGATATTGACAAAGAGACAACTACCCTGATATGGATCCAAGAAGGCAATTTGGTCTACCACACAATAACGCTTTACAAGCACAGAAGAATCAATGTCCAGGAACCAAACAAAATGAAATCGCTACGACAACGGAAAAGGGGGCAAGTGAGGAAAGCGAGAGAGAATAACACGGTGAACCGCAGAGGGAGTAGTAAACAGGGGAGAGATCCGAAGGAAGAGAAGAGACGACGAATAAGAGGAAAAGTGATTACAATTTGTCGGCCTTGGCCATTAGCCTGTCGGGATCTTGAGTCGCCATGGCTGCCCCCTTCTCGATCGGCTTATCGCACGCGTCGGGTATCGAAGCGGAAAAGAAGAGGAGGAGCCTAGGAGTTGGCGATGATCAATGATTACGCTACGAACCCATATACCACCATTTCGGTACGCTAATACGAATTTGGATCGATAAATGCTGTACAAATTCCACCTCGTCTACTGCAACAGAAATATTATATAATGTTTACGGTGGATTTGGTTCAAGTTAATAATCTTGGTTATCTATTTAAAATTATCTATAATAATATTATTTGGTTTAAGAAATCAATAATTTTTAAGTAATAAATGATATATGTCACGTCAGCAAAAGAAACATGCAACTAAAAATCATATTACCTTGAGAAAGTAAAATTTTTGTTGATTCCGGAATTAACAAATATTTTTTTTTTCAAAATTACCCTCCAAATTTTATTAAATCTCAATTTTATCGAAATATAATCAAAACTCTAATCAATTGCTTACGGCTGCCATCGTCAATCTTTGACCTCCGACCACCACTAGTTGTCAGCCGCTGCCGACTGTCTACCACCACCGAGTGATGGCCAGCAACCGCTGTCGGTCCAGAGATGGCTAGCGACCGTGATCGCTATAGCCATCGCCATTATTGACCACCGCCGTCGGCAGCCAACATCGTCGTCAACCACTATCGTCCATCGGTCATCGACTTTTATGGTCGCCTCCGTCAATCACCGTCGATCATCAATCACTAATATTTTTTAAAATAAATGAAGCCTTGAATTAAGGTAATATAAAATGTTAAAATAAGTTATATATTAAAACCTCCAAACAAATAAGTTTTTATTGTATTACTTAGATTTGAACTAAAAGTTATATTTTATTTTCTATAACTTTAGTTATGTGATTATTTGGTAATTATATAATCAAGGTTATGTAGAATGACTTAAAGATTTAATGCACCCTTAAATTATTGCTTTTGTCAATAAGGGTATTTTTTTTATAAAAATAAAATTTAAAATAGTGCCCAATATATAACTCATCTCCAAAATGCGAGTTGTTTAGATGTTACAACAGTTCGGATCATCATTAGCATAGCATATTAAAAATAATACTCTTTTAATAATTTAATTGAAATTATTATAATTACCATACAATTTTAAAATAGTTTAAAGTATTTTAAATAAATTTAAACAATTTTAATAAATTGATAAAGTATTTTGTGTATAATAATTTTAGTCTATGTTATAACAACACTAAAATAAAAATATTTTGAAATAATAAATATGCTGAAATATTATTATTTTAAAGAAAAACTTTTTGACAAAATAGACAATAAAGTACATTTCTTTTTTTTTCAGTTTAAGAAATAAAGGAAATTTTCGGGTTGCAGTTTGCAGGACGAGCAGAGCTGTTGCCTGTGGGCAAGGAAAGGAGATCATAAAATTTTTAATATTATTTTTCTTAATAAATGAACCGGGTCGTATTATTTAATATCACAGCAGCAAAAGAAACACTTAATGCAACAGTAGTAAAATAAAACCCAAAAAAAAAAAAAAGGCTTCTGCTTTTGTAATCACATAATTCATTTTCAAAGAAAATTATTCACACACGACTGCAGTTTCTGGAGTTTATAAAAGATAAAGGGAAAAACAAAACAGAATTTTGGCTAAAGCTTAGCTCTCAGTGTCTAACTGTGCGTGTATTGTTGTTCAACGATTCTGCATCCCTTGGACAGCTTCCAGGCAACAGTTCTCCAAAGATCGATATTTGGCATGTGTTCTTGACCCCATGAAAGATTTATCAAGGTTATAGTGATCTGGTACACTTGTAGATTTCAATGTCAAACCATTCTACCAAATCGACCAGAGTTGTAAACCAGTAACATTATTGGAAGCTGCCTAGTTCTTCAGCAACAACTTTGGAATGAAGTAATGACTAGAAAACTGCTTCTGAAGGAGGAAGGAACCTCATCAGAAAACTTGAAAGTGACCAAATGCAAATTATGCCGAGGATTTGGAGAACGGTAAACAGCACCCCTAACGAGTTGCTTATGGCTGTCGTATGTGATGTTATCTCAGTGCCTCTGACTGAAAAAGATAGTGCTGAGACTAGCTGAGCTGCTCTATTCAACTGGTGCAACCTGTATATCTGAAATCATGAAAAATAGTTATTTGCTATCATAAAATACCATTAGCATTTAGCAGATAAGAAAATTCTAAAAGCAAAAACAATCTGCAGTTATATACTCACATGAAAAATAATGGGAATAACGGGCAACGCAGGTGATTTTTTACGAGAAGCATACTGCTCGAAAGAAAACTGTACCACCACGCCAACCAAGTATGGTGCAAGAGTAGCAGAGGCTGCTGGTCCAGTCCAAGGCCAAACCAAGCCCATTGTCAGAAGAGGAATTATTAGTGGCAGAGCAGATATAACTACAGAAGTTAAAGGAAGACGTTGAATTTTCAACGTGTATAATTTCTTAGGTAATTTTGCTTGAATAGGCCTCCACAGAACATCAATTAACATAACAAAGATTGCAACTCCACTGTAGAAAAGAGCTTCTGTGAAGAATAATATGAGGAAATCTGTGCCAAGAAAAAAAAAATTAATACCACGATGAAACTTCATAACAACAAGAACGAATGGAAACTACAAAGTAGAAGTTTATCCTCATATAAAGTAAACTTGTTGAATCAATTGTACTTCAGTATGAAAGCAAAACATGGCAACGATTATATAAAATTTGCCTTGCATTAACCCAGAATCCAGAGAATTGGATGAATACACCGAACAGATGGATGTTACATTATGTAAAACAAGCAAATAATATCCCAGATTATTCTTGCTCATGTCATTCTTGGTGTTACCAACTATTCATAATAAGTTGTATAACATAAAATAATTGATCTTTCTTCATGATACAAATTTTCTTTAGTGAAAATGCAGAGTACGCAATCTTTTTTCTTTACAAAAAATAGCCAATGCATAAATACATTTGAGTAAGAAAGAATATGTGCAGAAACTGGTACACCACAGTTCCAAGCTGTAGGATTCATTACAAACTGATCAGTGTTGCCTATATGAAAGAAATGATATCTGGTTTAGGGGACAGCCAGTAAAAAAAAATCATATTACGCTTTCCAATCCGTACTGATTAGTGCCAATGAAATATAGAGGAATGCAGTGTTCCTACAATAGCAAAGACTAGAATAAAAAACGCTTCCAGTCTTTGCTCTCATATGGTTCATGTTCAGGAGGAACTGAGCAAATAATGACACAGCCAAGAAAAACAAAAAAAATCTTTTTTTTTTTTTTTTTGCAGTTAGGTAAATAAGAATTTCAAAAAAAAAAAAAAAAAACCGTGTGCTGCTGCAGAGTATTTCGTATGTATAAATAAATACAAGACAAAAATCAAGTATCAAGAGGCCAAAACCACTTGATTCTGTACCAGCAGAAAAATGTTCATTATACTATAGGCTAGATAGTATCCTTGATATGTTCACAAAATTTACATGCATATGCAGTCATAAAAGAGAAATGTATCTGACACCTCTAATGCCAGATTGCAAATAAGAGAGCTGCATTAGGGCCTAAACCCTGGCTTTTATCCAAGCATACCAAAATGATTGCAAATAAAGTCTAGATTTATCATCATAATTATACAAGAAAGTATACCTGTAAATAAAGAGTCCTCAAAAAAGGTAGAAAGTATCTTTCGCAAATAAAACAAGGGGAAAACCAAGAAGGCTACCAATACAGTTGGTGCAGCAAACCAAAGAACTCTAGATCTTCCCTCCACTGAAATAGTTTCAACCTCATTTCTTAGGTAATGGTAACCATGGAATGATATATACCCAGGTTTTCCATCAGATCTCCCAGAAAAAGCAGACAAACTGTTTTTTGAGGAGTTTTCTTGATAATCTAAGTCAAACTTCTCTAGCTCTATATCAGCTTCAAGCTCAGTAGATGATGATGGGGCTTCAAAAGTAGCAAGACAAGTTAGCTGCCTGCTCTCAAGCTGATTCTTCAGTTTGAAATACCTATAGGAAGTCTGTGCTGGTAGTCCTGATCAGTTACATACACATGTACACATCAGGAATTTAAAAAGACAAAAAACAAAAAAATATACTAATATCAGAAGAAAAGGCACCTTTCGCTCTATGCGCGCTATTCTCGTAGGTCTTTTGATCAGTACATCTAAATGAAGCTGACTGAAAAAGGATAATAATTATCAAAATATAACTATAGTTAAAGAATATGGAATGTGCTAGAAAAGGATGAAGTTGATGAAAAGCCACTATATTACTCTACAGAAGCAACAATATTATGGGAAAAAGTAGAAGGATTCAGAAACTAGTTAATTTTAATATAGTTATAGGTTAAGATCATGTTTTACAACCCATAATGTTCAAACCCAATAGTAGCACAAAGATAGTTATGTAGCAGTTGGGAAAAGATTGACTTATTCCACCCAGTAACTAGTGATTCATTCGGATTGGATGACCACACTTACTGATCAATCTCAGGCATGGCTAAACTTAGTTGCCACCATTAGCATTTGACCTCAATAATGTTCTTAAAAAAAACTAAGCTACAGGAGATGAGCAATGACAATGTGAACTTGTATTTTAAAGACAAACAAGGTGATAGAGATATTATGAAAATGTTGAATAATAATCAGAAAAAACAATATCTTATGAATTGCATAAGTAAGCTTCAGATCTATGGTACTAAATTTCGTTCGTGTCACCCAATATGAGGCAAGACAAATTTTAAAATGCTGTCAACGCTTTGACACAAGCAGATGACAAGTTCCAAGGCTCTGATGATTGAAAAAAAATTAGAGGGGGAGGTGGACAATGAAACTCCAACCAATGACAGTTTCTATAACAATTGGAGAAATCCTCGGCACTGATTAATCTCAGATATTCTTCTCACCTTAGTGCAATAAACATGATTTGAAAATTCAAAATTGGAATTAGGTGTCTCTAGTGGTGGATCGTCAAATTTGTGGCGTTTGCATGCATAGGTGACTGATTGACCTATTATAGGAGTGTGTGATGATTAGCAAGAGAATGATGATTCAAATGTAGCATGTCATAGTTATGAAACTAAGTTTCACATCAATATTTCCCCAAGGGCCCACAGAGGTAGGATCCTCCTAGCAAAAGTAGAGAGGGTGACTCATTTGGAAGGGAAATGTGCCAATACCTTAGTTGATGTTGATTTCTTCCTAGCTTCGCATGTGTGCATGCAGACCTATGGTCAAGTGCTTGCTAAGTAATGGAACAACTATGTGTTGGAATCTTATCGGATGCGTAGGAGGGAAATTTCCTATTCATAATTGCTAAGTATGTATGAGGCACCTCCCTTGATGAAAGGATGGCTTCGTCCTTCAAAGTAAAGGTCCATTGTTAAAAAGACTCCTCCTGTGCACCTTAGTGCCTTCATTGCATCTAAATAAACTCACCTCAACTACCAAAGGTGCCTAGTTTTGTCACATAGCAATCCTTTTAAAAACACATGACATGCTGCATATATCAGTGCTTAATGTGTTTAGATTGCTTTGATAGCATCATAGCTAAATGAGCCATTTTACATGATTATTTTAGACACACACTGATTCATAATTTTTTTATATTTGTAGTCTCCAAAAAAAATAGCATTTTCTGGTGCTTGCTGCCAAAAACTAGTTGCGCTAATTTTCTCATCAAGTCAAATAGAACCTTTATTGTCCTTCTGAGAATTCTTTCCCTCGTTGCTTCTTCTGATTATGGTACTATTAATTTCAAATTAGTTTATCATAACAGACCTATGTTTACAGTGAACTTTTTGTGCACCAATGAAAGGTAACAGAATAGATAAATATATTGGAATAACCAATACAATCTCCAGTTCCAGTGCTTGGTATATTTAGTATCATTATTGAGATGCTCTTGAACGATACGATTCACTTGGTATTGCCTTGACATAACATAAACCACAGTCCTTGCTTCACATCATTGATAATGAAATTCACCATCTCAACTTTTTTCAATGAATGTTAGATGACATCAAATAATTGGGACTCATGCTTGTTGTCATAATGTTTGACTATCTGATATTGATAATGGATAGGCACGGGATTGTTCAGAGTATTTAATTTTATGGCAACAAGATTCTGGACAATGCAGCATCACAATGTAAAACTACTGTTTTTCCGTGTTGTGATATCTAGAGCAAGAAAACCACTACTAAAGCAAAACTTGAACGATATTAGAAAGAACTAACTTCCTTTTGCTTACAAAACCTACCTGCCGATCGAGCCCAACCTGAAAGTGTAGTATAGCACATAAACAAATTACGAAAAATTCGAACCCTGGACTCAACTTTCTTTCTACGATAGTTCTGCCCGAGATCAATTATCAATTACAGCGGCACATAATTGTACCCTCATATCCTTCCGTTTATTTTGGGTTTTAGCGAACAGTTAAATAAGCAATTCGATAAACTAGGTCATCGTGAATCAGAATCGATTCGACAAGTAATATCCGGGTAAATTTGCTGACGAAAGGAACAACGACAAGAAGCAGAACGAAGGAAGCGCCGAAAAACACAATCACTACTTGCCTTCAGCTTCCTCTGGAGGAAGGCGGGAGCAGGAGGGTGGAAAGTGGAGGACGTAGAAAGAGACGACCAGCGGAAGGATGAGGACGACGACGGAACCAACCCAAAAGAGAGCGCCATCGTCACCAAACAGTTTGCTTTCCTCCCTCGTCGAAACGAAGACTTCGGTGCTAAAACCCGCACGTCGCCGAGGACGGAAGCAGCATCAATTCTGACGTTGTGGGTACTGCAAGAGAAATTCCATCGCTTCGATGTTTTCAAACAAGCTGAATTTTTGGATCATTTTATCTCGATTCAGTAATTTTTCAGAAACACATATTTAATTAATCTAATCCAGTTCATATGATAGAAACTCTTCATAAAAAGCATTTCACATCCATTAAAAATTAATTTCAAAATCAAATACTTAAAAATACTCATATTATTACATATAATTGTTATTTAATTAAAATGAATAATCATTTATAAATTGCTGCACACTCAGATTAATACACTGGTCAATTATCTCCCCCGCAGCCGCATTATTATCTTTTATGAAAATTAATTTTACGGATAGGGCTTGTTGATTAATCTCATATAATTAGGACACGTAATAAATTGTTTAATAAATAGTCGTCGTTAACATGGAAAATAACGTTATATTTGTAATAATAATAATTTAGTAGGTTGATCTTTTAAATTCCAATAATAGTTACTCGGTTGCTCGCAGCAGAACAAAGGCAACTAATTTACAGCCTCGGGTAGCAGCAGCAAGTTTTGATACAGAATTCTGACCTTGCAAAGAGAAACTTCCAACTCTGAGCCCTTGTGTAACGTCCAGTTGAGAGCTGAGATGGATTCAGGAACTGATGAACATTAGCTGGTACAGATCATGATACGAACTGAATGGTGTCAGCTAGGATAACTTCGAAAGGACCTAGAATTAAAGGCATTAAACAACCTAGAGAGAGAATTAGTCAGTGTACCATTTTGATTCAATTATTTTCCATGGATTAGTTACAACTCACATGAACTCACCATATTGAGACAACAGTGGAGCAGTAAATCGATCCCAGTTTAGACTTGGATATCTTTCTCAGGAATCCCAGCAAACTCATAAAACCTAAATCAGCAAGTATATAAGTCTTAATGATAGCTTCACCATGTCTAAGATTAACTCCACTCGGGGCACAATCACTAGCACAGAATGCTTGAGCTCAAGTTAATAGCAGTTTATCCATATGAACTTAAATAACAAATTGGATTCACGTGGGCATCTACTAAGCAATATGGAGCTCTACTATTGAAGGACAATATAAAGGGTACCAAGAGCAATGTTAGAGAAGGCTTTCCAAGGATGATTGACCCTGAAACCCCTAGGTGAATTTGACAAGCACTTGTCGCTTATCTCCTTCATTATTCACATCTAACCCCATCCCACTCTTATCCAACCAGCATGTTCAGTCTTCTTCAGCCCTAAAGACTTATAGTTGTGTTCTCATCTAGTTTCCACGGAAGCCTGGCCACTTTTATTCTAAGCTAGACCAACTTATCTTAAGTTAACTTTCCTCGACAAACAACTTACTCCTCTCACCTTGGTCTACACCAACTTCCCTCAATCCCTCAATTGAGAACTGAGCCAACTCAAATAGACAGCATGATTATTTATTATGATTTGCTCATAACCACGATAGAGCAAGATATAGGTCTAGGTAGAGGTGTAGCTTGGATGCGCAAATATTGCCGCATCATGTTCAATGAAGATGCAATACAATTAGGCATGACTGACTTTCCTCCCATGCAACACATCTAAATAAGAATGCTTTAGCAATTACAGTTTAACAATGGTTAAAAGATAACTTCACCTTGACATAATTAGGTTTCCTACAGATTTCCACAGTATAGTTCAAACATATTTGAACCTATATGGTGGCAAGAGAAGAAATTTTAAAGGAAAAAAGGCACTTTTTTTAGTGGAATCATAAAAAAGACACCTCTTTTCATTTATTACAAAAACAACAATTCATCCCACCTCAATCTATTTTTTATTTCCGAAAATACCCTTATCATCCATATTTGAATATATATGATGACAAAAGAAGAAATTTTAAAAGAAAAAAAAAACCTCTTTTTAGTGGAATCATAAAAAAAGACTCTTTTCATTTATTATAAAAATAACAATTCATCCCACCTCAATCTATTTTTATTCCCGAAAATACCCTTATTTTTATGCTATTTTAATAACTAATGGATTATAGCTACTACAACCATATAATAGATTCGTCATTTTCTTAAGAATAATAAATTATATGATCATAACTAATATTGATAATTTGATTAATACTTAATATATATTCATGCAATTTATATATAATGAAAAAATTTAATGAGCATATACAATTAATTGCACATATTCATTTGATTCAACTCGATAATTAATGTGAGCAGTTTAAATATTTGCATGGGAAAGATCATAGCTTGAATAGGTTATAAGTTTATTATTTAATTTTAAATGGATTATAACTAATTAATACACTTATATAATGAGTATAAATTAGAGGAAAGTACAAGTTATAATTATTATTTTAACAGAAAGAAATTGACTTATGTTCATGTTATAGCAGCTAACTGTGCAATTGTAATAGTACCCACTCACAACCCATGTAACAAGCTACACCAAGTAAAAAAATGTAAAACAATTAACTCGTAAGAACCACCATTGTAAAATCACTCATCAACGGATGTTGCTTCCCTAATTG
>JBAMHZ010000023.1:4134249-4144694 GCA_037177395.1 Alpinia galanga
GTGCGATGTTCTGTCTTCTCACTACCATACCATCAATCCTAGTTCACTAAGTTGTTTGGGTCGAGTCCTAGTTGTTCCAAACAACTACTAATAAGTTATGAGTTAAGTTGACCATAGTCAACTATAATTAAGTCAGCTAATGACAACTTAAAATCGCTGTGCTTACTCAATCGAGTCCCGAGCCTAACTCTCCTCAACCAAGTACCTACACTGTGTTTCATGTTCAGCCAAGCAATTTTTTACTCCAGCCAAGCACTCCAAGTGTCGGCTAAGCACTTTCAGCCAAGTTTGTCCAGTTTCAGTTAACTAAGTCTAGCTCCAGTCGACTAAGCAATAAAACAGTCGACTGCCAGATTTAATTAGTCAATTGCCATAGTGAGCAGTCGACTACCCCAGTGAGCGCAGTCGATTGTCACAGCGAATTAGTCGACTATGGCTGACTACTATTGACAATCGATTGAATCACTAATTAAGTCGACTGTCGATTTCTCAGGGGCTGAGCACAGTTCATAGCAGTCAATTGACAGAATGATCAGTTGACTGACCTAAGGACCAGTTGACTGCCCCAGTTGACTCAAGAGCTTTATGTGTCGACACTGTTCATCTTCTCCGATGAACTTTGCCCTTTTTATCTCATTTAACCTAACTAAAGATGCCAAAACACATTGCTCTAATACCATTGTTGGGTTTTAATGCATCTTTAGGTCGTTTTTCATGAATTGAATGGAATTAAAAAAGAAGAAACATAAGAAAATGGAATCTTACAGTGTTTTCTTTTTCGTCGCTGGTCGCCGAAAAATTAAAAAGGAAGAATCACTGGCTGCCCGAGGAACAATCATGCCGGAAAGTCTCTGCTCTTCCACAAACCAAATTCCGTTATGCCTTGGCATTCTTAACTTCTTCGATCACTCAAACTTCCGGCAGCCTCTCGATGTCTCACCGTCTCACCTCCCTTCACTTAGATGGTCTCCGGAGTTTGACAACAGTTAGCCAACTGCTTGCTTTGCTAGAACTGCTCGCAACTGCTAACAATATCATTATTTTAATCTTTTACATGTCATCTATTTTATTTTAATCTTATACCATGCATCATGCATATGCATTATTGCTGTGACTGAAATTTCAGTCATATATTTTTCATTTTCCACAAGGAAAATAGTTCTCTATTATTCTGATATGTTTTTTTTCTTTAGAGTTAGCTGAGCCGTGATCTAGTGTAATTTAGTAAATGTGATTAAAATAATTTGTATATTATAATTTGGTATTATTTTTGCATCTCTATTATCCATGAGTTATTGGATTCACAACTGTGGCTTTGACCAATACGTTAGAGTTAAGATATACAAAGGCATCACAATATCTTCACGTCTTGTTAAGTTTGGATGTCCAACTATATAATTCACAATACGTAATTAGTTTAAAATGTCATTCCGCACTTAGGCTCCACACCTGTACTACAAATTACATTACTGTCATTCCATTGTAAAAAGACCCAAGAAACATGACACACAAGCTTTTGTACAGTCAGTGTTGTTTCCCTCAAATAAACATAGAATTCCATGTAAGTTGATTTCCTCGTTGACTCTTTTTCTCAATATATTTATAAATATGATAGTCATTTCTTGATTTTTCACAAAAGAATAATCATATATATGTTCGTCTTCAATTTATATTTAATTTTCCATGCCTCTCTTCATCACTAGATATGTAGCTCTTGCTTGGCCAACACATGCCCTCATCATTAAGATAAGAAAACACATCTCTAATCGTAACGTCTTGTTAAGTCTATTTTAATGATCTGTTTAATCTATTTTAATTATGTCTCACTTCATTTAGAACCCAAATGTACGTTCCATTGATACAACTGTTGCAAAATTTTATTTTTAGAAAAAGAGAATAAATATATTGCAAACTCGTGATTAATAATATACATCATACAAACTGGCTCTATACATACGCTACAAATTATTGCCATTATAAAAACCAAGTCTTCTCTTAACAAAAAAACAATGAAAAAAGTCTTTTGCAATGGCCATTGAAAAAGACCCAAAAAACACAATAGAAGTTTTTTGCAATCAGTGTTGTTTCCATTAAATTTCCATGTAAGTTGATTTCTTCATTGACTCTTCTTCTCATTGTATTTATAAATATGATAGTAATTCCTTGATTTTCCATAAAAGAATAGTCATTTTCAATTTATATTTCATTTTCCACACCATATTTAGCATTATATTTATATATATATATTATTGCTTGGTCAACACGGTCCTCACCATAAAAAGATAAGAAAAGACATCTTTAATCCTCTTATTAAATCTATTTTAATTGTGTCCCACTCTACTTGGAACCCAAAGTATCTATAAGATATTCCTTATCTACGACGACTGCTGCAAAGACTTAAGAGCATGTAAAAAGTCTTCTTTGACCGCTAATAATTGTCACAATTATCATCGCAAAAATTTCTAATTATAGTATGCAATCAAATAATGTCATCATAAATGCTTAAGTATCTACAACCACAAAATAGTGATTAAAGGTTTCCACGATGGCTCTAGTGATTGCAACATTGTCCCAAACAAATGAGATTTTAAAATAAAAAAATATTTGAAAAATGAATCTCATACATATCAACAATATATCCAAAAATAAAAATTAATTTTTATAATCAATAAATTAAAATATGGTATAAAGAATATCTCATAGGAAAATAAACTAATTTTTTTAATTAGAAATTAATATTCAAAACTATTTGAGTTATTAAGAGTTATCCAATTAAATCAAATAAAAATAGTGACTCCTTCAAGAGAGAAGTCAATTTACGCGAACGTAAGTTAACTTTAATATGCATGAATATTGAGTTCTGTGGGACTACGAAATTATGAGAAATTGATAAAAAAAAATAAGATTGATGAAATTCCAAAACCTAACCATGTATGTAATTAAAATATTTACAATTCTATTTTGATGAGATAGAATATGACTGAAAAATTACATTTTACAGCAAAGGTGCACAGTAACCAAGCTACACATGCAGTCGAAGGATGCGTAGCCCAAATCGCAAGCTACCTAAGTTGCTCCTTAAGCCTAAGGGGCACATGCGGTCCAACACAAATGGTGCATACATCATGGAAAGAAGTGTCTCAATAACTAAATGGGTATACCAAAAATTTAAAGAAGACATGATCTATATCGTCGTACTATTACTCTACTAGACGAAGCCACTAACTTGTCAACAACATAACTAACTGAACCATTAACTCATTATGGTGATTGTTGCAACCTGAGATCCTAAATCATTGATCTTGTGCTAAAATGAAGATGACCATGTATATATGGAAACAAACTTAGATCTCTTTCTCTTTTCATATCATTCCCATAACTCAAACTTGTACATTTGGGATTGGAAAACTTACGAGAGAAGTTTGTGAGAGGGGAATACATAAAAAATGTTCCAGTTAAAACTAAGTGGTGAATTGGCCAAATTTTTAAAATACTTTGTCTCCTATTTTACCTACATAATCATGTTCTCAATTTCTCCCTTTTAAAAAAAATAGATCAATTAAAAATATAAAATTTCTCTTCCTTTCTTTTTCTTAAAATTTATTGGATCGCCATTCAAAATTCCATCATGGATCACAATAGTAAGGCAAAATCTACTAACAATGATAGTATGTAGAATCAATGATGTCGCGATGAAAAATTAGTTTACATATTTTAGAAAATTTCTTATACAATATTCCACATGTGAGTTCTTGAAGGTGTAGTGCCCAAGAACTCATAACTTTTTGGAAGTGAAATGCAAAGAAATCAGGCAAGAGGACAAAATCCCTACATTTCCATGGATGACTTTTTCTTTATAACAACCAAGCATTATTTTTTTAAAAAAAACTTATCTATGTAAATTTCATATCAATTGTTCCTTCTAATGGGAATTCAATAGTGTTAAATTACGAATATTGAATCATTGAATCAAACTACAAGCCCTAATTTGCCAAGAGGTGAAGACATGCAGGCTAGGAAGATTGTCAATTTGGACGTGTCAACTCCTACTAAAAAGAACAACGTACATGATTTGGAGGTTCCCAAAGTATCACATATGATGCCCAATTTTATTTTAAGATTACATTAACAAGATATTTGAGAAGTCATCCTAAGTGTTTTTATCAGTTGGAATTATAATTATCTTAAGAGAGATAAATCACGATGAATTTTATCCTACTGAACATTAATATGATGGGAGGACAATTGCCTCTAAAAGACTTGTAGTTTCTCGGGGTTAAGAATTTTAGCCATCATGACTATATACAAGGAGCAAAGTCTTTTTTTAAATTTATCTCCTTAAGATATTCATGTCTTTCTCAAAATTTAAATTTATTATGGTTGTAACTATACATGAAGAGCTTCATAGGTCGATCCATTCTCAAAGGTTAAAATTTGATTTTAAATTAAAAAATGTTTGAAAAACTAATAACCATAAACTTCTTACATATCAACAATATTATAAAAATAGATTCACAATTCTAAAATCATGTATTTAATACAATATTATATAGTCAAATATTCAACATTTTTCAACGTATATTCAATATAATAATTGTGATGAAAAGCAAACTCTGCGATGATGATCTTGCAAACCTTCCTATGACTGAAGTAGAGGAGAGTCTTTTTTTTTTCTTTTCATTTTTCCATCAACAGAGATGGAAGCAAATAGAAATTTGATCTCTTGTCCCACACTGTTGTAGATTGGCGTTATGGTACAACCGAATGCTTGGAGGTGCACAATTGTTAAAAATAATAATAAAATGAGTTCAAGAGATGATGGGAGTTTCATATTGATATCAAACAGTAAGGAGAAATAGGAGGTAACACAAGACAATACTCTTTATTCACCACTCTATGGAATTCATCAAAGAATTAGAGGAATAACAAGAAAATGAGTCTTCTCACAAGCTTAAAACCTCACAAAATTTTAATCTTTTAAAAGTTTCTTTCAACAATAAATAAGAGGGCCTTTATAGGCAAATCTTGGAATAACCCTCCAAGATGAGTCAAACAATTTTAATTAAGAGTTGTAGTTCCTAAGGCCTTGAAAATGAATACTGCATTTAACAAGACAACATGTAAAAATGCCTTAAAACTTGGTCAACTTATAACAATACCAGGAAATATGAATTCTTGAGTAGGAATCATACCTAACAGACTTCGATTAAAGTGACCATCACTTCTTGTAGGAGTATCATTTTTAAGTACCATTTTTTTGGTTGGAAATTAGACATCCGTGGCTTTCCAATGATATATGACTTGCACTGTAATTCTTTCTCAATAAAAGAAGATTAGTTTTTTAAATTATCTATGATATTTCTATGTCATTCTCCCTTAGTTGGAAAAGATTCACCCTCGAATTAGAATTGGTTCATTACCAATATAAGGAGAGAGGTCAGCGACATTGAAAGTTGTAGAAATACTATAATTGTTGGGTAATTCAATCCCATAAGCATTATCATTTATCTTTTTCAAAATTTTAAAAGGAACATCAGCTCTAGGTTGTAATTTTCCATGTCAACCATGAGGAAAACTCTCCTTTTTTAAGTGAACCTATACCAAATCTCCTTCTCTGAAAATCAATTGCTTTCTATGCTTATTAGCATTTTTTTGATACTTTTCATTCTGCTTAACAATTTCATACCGAAGTTGCTCATACATTTTCTCAATATACTTTGCATATTCTTCTCCATCTCTACTAAAATGATGAGTGACAGGAATGAGAGTCAAATCCAATGGAGTGATTGGAATAATGTCATATACAACCTCAAAGGGACTTTGATCAGTAGTTTGATTAATTGATCGATTATAATCAAACTCGGCTTGAGCAAGAATCACATCCCATTAGTGTAGATTTTTGCCAACTAAACTTCTTAGAAGATTTTCTAGACTTTTATTAACTACCTCCATTTGCCCATCAGTTTGAGGATCGTGTGAGGAGCTAAATTGGAGTTTAGTTCCAAGCTTTCGCCAAAGGGTGCGCCAAAAAGACTCATAAACTTTGAATCCCTATCCGATGTAATAGTTTGTAGAATACCATGAAGTCTTACAATTTCTTTGAAATAAAGATCAGCCACATGGGTAGCATCCAACGTCTTCGTGCAGGGAATGAAATGCACCATTTTGGAGAATCAATCAACAACAACCATGATAGAATCTTTGTTCCTTTGAGTGTGAGACAATTCTACGACAAAGTCCATACTTAAATCTTCCCATGGACCTGTTGGTATCGGTAATGGCATGTATAATCTGATGTTTTGGCTATGACTCTTGGCAATATGACAAGTTCTGCACCTTTCAATATATTTTTTAACATCTCGGTCCATGCGTGGCCAATAAAAATTCTCCTGAATAAGTGTAAGAGTCTTGTCCCTAGCAAAATATCCAGCAAGACCTCCACTATGAGCTTCATTGATGATAGGATGCCTTAGAGAAAAATCAAGGATACATATACATTTGTCTTTGAAGAGAAATCCATCATGAATCAAGAAGAGTTTAAATGGAGCTTTCCTACATTCTTTCCAAATCTTACCAAAATATGGATCAGTCTTATAGAGATCTTTGATTACCTCAAACCCAAGCACCTTAAATTGCAAAATAGACAACAAAGTATGTCATTGACTAAGAGTGTCCGCCACACAATTAAGAATACCAGATTTGTGCTTGATAACAAAGTTGAAGGCTTGTAGAAACTCAATCCATTTAGCATGACGAGGGTTCAATTTTTGTTGAGTGTTCAAATACTTCAAAGCTTCATGATTCAAAAAAAGAACAAACTCCTCATGTAGGAGATAATGTTGTGAATGTTCAATGCTTGAACAATAGCAAAGAATTCCTTGTCATATGTAGAATAATTGCATCAAGAATGGTTCAACATTTCGCTAAAGAAAGCAATGTTAATTCCCACATTTGAAGCATCACAATCCACCTCAAAAATTTATCAAAATCTGGTAGTTGTAATATTGGAGCTTCTGTAACCTTCCTCTTAAGAAGTTCAAAGCTTTGTTGTGCCTCCTTTGTCCACTAGAAGTTTCCCCCTTTCAAACATTCGATTATAGGTGCAATAATAGTGCTAAAATTTTTGATAAACATGTGATAGAATGATGCTAAACCATGAAAACTTCGAATATCATAGAGAGTTTGAGGAGTTGGCCAGCTCATAATAGCTTCAATCTTATTCTCATCCATTTTGATGCCATCTGAGGAGATAACATAGCCTAAGAAAACCAGGCTGTCAGTGAAGAAATGACACTTCTTCAAGTTAGCATATAACTTTTGCTCCCATAATAATTCAAAAACCTATCGACGATGTTCCAAATGTTCTTCCGGGCTAGAATTGTACACAAGAATATCATCAAAGTAGACGACAACAAATTTTCCAATAATTGATTTAAATATATGTTTCATAAGTCGCATAAAAGTAGAAGGGGTATTAGAAAGACCGAATGACATTACCAATCATTCATAAAGACCATCTCTTGTTTTGAAGGCCAATTTCCATTCATCTCTCAGCCTCATGCGGATTTGATGATAGTCACTTCGAAGCTCAATTTTATAACCGACCTTGAACCCATGTAATTGGTTGAGAAGATCTTCAAGACAAGGGATAGGAAGCGATATTTGATAGTAATTTTGTTGATGGCTCTACTATCAATGCACATACCCTACGAACCATCTTTCTTTGGTACAAGAAGGGCCAGGACAGCACAAGGGCTCTTGCTTTCTCGAACAAAACCTTTAGCCAAAAGGTCCTCAACTTGTCTGTGTAACTTTTTATGCTCCTTAGGGCTCATTCTATAGGCGACTTTGTTTGGAATTGAAGCACCAGGAATTAAATCAATGCAATGTTGAATATTTTGCATGGGAGGGAGTCCCGAAGGAATTTCTACAGGCACTACATCTTGGAATTCTTGGAGGAGAGGCTGGACTTGGGAAGGAACAACATGTCCTTCTTCGTTCTCTTCCCAAACTATCAATGCAAAGGCCCCACCAGATTCACCAATAGCATTTTCCACTTGAGACTTGGAGGATAAATTATTTTCATCCCCTTTTGAAGGTTTAGGAACATTTTCCATCTTGGCCAGTCCCAAAATAATTTTCTCACCATCTTTAACCAAAGTATAGGTATTTTTGAAGACATCATGATGAGTTTTCCTAGCAAATTGCCAAGGTCGACTAAAAAGCAAATGACAAGCATCTATAGGAATAACATCGCACCAAACTTCATCTATATACTTATTGCCAATAGAAAATTGAAGAAGACATCTTTGATTTACCTTCAACTCATTACCTTTTTGAAGCCACGATAACTTGTAAGGTTGAAGATGGTATTCTGGCTTTAATTTCAACTTCTCTACCATTGCAGTGGCCACAACATTTTCACAACTTCTGCCATCAATGATAACATTGCACACTTTCCCATGAGAACTGCACCTAGTGTGCTATACCACCAAAGATTCTCCATGATCTGCATAAGTAATTCCTCCATCTTCATCGGATTCATCATAGATAGGGCCTACCTCATAAGTTTCCTCCTGGTCTTCTTCCTCAACAAAAGTAATAATCCTGCGATTTGGACAATCTGCAACAAAGTGTCCAAAACCTTTGCATTTAAAACATACCTTTTGATTGTTAGTACCATTTGGTATAACAAAACTAGTATTTTCCTTGCTTGCAACAATCTTTTGTTTTTTATCTTTTGATGTTGTTGTATTCTTGAATATAGAGGCACTCCCTCGATTAGAAGCACCACCACTTGAAGAGAAATAGCCACCAAAGCAATTTGAATCTTTTTGTTGTTTTTCCACCTTGAGAGCCAATTTGCATACATCATTATAGGTCCAATAGGGTTGCAGTTGGACAACATTTCCAATCTTGTATCTAAGTCCTCCAAGAAATCAAATGATAGTTTGTTCCTCCGGCTCTAAAATATAACATCTCATCATGAGATTCTCAAATTCAACAATATACTCCTCCACGGACAAATCCTTTTGCTTGAAATTGTGATATTTGAGAAAAATATCCTGACGATAGTTATTTGGCAGAAATTTTCTGCGTAACTCTTTTTTCATTTTGTCCCATGTCTTGATCTTTTGCTTGCCATCATGAATGTGTTGCTTCTTTAAGTTCTCCCACTAAATGGATGCATATTTCTTCAATTTGATAGCAACATATTTTACTTTGTGATCTTCTAAAATTTCTTGAAATTTAAAGATCCTTTCAATGGAGTCGAACCAATATATTAACTCATTCGGATCATTTCATCCATCAAAATCTGGAATGTCAACTTTAAAGACAACAGATTTCTTACGAGCATTGTTCCTTTGATATCTTTGACCCCTAGATGCATCATCACTGGAATCATCACCTCCATTACCATGAAATGGATTACCCATTTCATGAGTTGCAGAATTAGCCTCTGAACCATGACCCTCAACATCATGATCCAAAGGTTCACCCCGGGTGAGGTGCAGCTCGAGTTATTGCACTTGTCTCCTTAAGTCATCCAGCTTGATGTCATGAAGATCTCTTTGGCGAGCTACACGATCATCACCATTTAGCTTTTGTCTTCTATGATTAGCCATTGTGAACCAAAGCTCTAATACCACTTGACACCGGAAAGTGAAGGAGAAATAGAAGGAAACACAAGGCGACACTCTGTACTTACCACTCTATGGAATCCACCAAAGAGTTAGAGGAATAACAATAAAATGAATCTTCTCACAAGATTAAAAGCTCACAAAATTTTAATTTCTCAAAAGTTGCTTTCAACAATAAACAAGAGGGCCTTTATAGGCAAGTCTTAGAATAACCCTCTAAGATGAGTCAAACGACTTTAATTGAGAGTTATAGTTCATAAGGCCTTGAAAATGAATACTACATTTAACAAGATAAAATGCAAAAAGGCCTTAAAGCTTGGTTAGCCTATAACAATACTAAGAAATATAAATTTTCGAGTATGAATCATACCTAACAAACTTTGATTAAAGTGATCATAACTTCTTGTAGGAATATCATTTTTTAGTACCGTTTTTTTTTTGGAAACTAGATATTCTTGGTTTTCCAATGAAATATGACTTGCATTGTAATTCTTTCTCAATAAAATCAGATTAATTTTTAAAGTTGTCTATGACATTTCTATGTCAATGAAACAAGGAAAATAATATCATGAAAACTTATCGTATGAATAGCACAACTTGAATATCTATACATATTGTACTTTAGAATTCTTACCAACTTGATATTTATGTGATAGAATATTCTTAGCAAAGTTCCAAAAAACACATTCCATAATTTCACAAAATAAGACGCTAATATAATTAAAACAATAAAATATCATGGATATAGTGTAGAAATAATCAAACTAAAATTTTGTATGAGCATTATAATTGCTGAAAATATAG
>JBAMHZ010000023.1:4213313-4228260 GCA_037177395.1 Alpinia galanga
GAGGGTTACAAGCCTTTTCGGAATACCTATCCTTCTGCTGCGTTAGCCCTTGGTCGACCACAAAGTGCTCCTCGTAATTTACCTCCTCTATATTGACTATGAAATTGATTGACGAGAACACTAAGAGTGAACGAATTACTTTTTACACAATATAACGTCGTCGTAAACCATCTCTGAAAATTGTCCATTGTACTTTTTTTATTGTTACGAAAATGTAGCTCTGTTTTTCATTTTTTGCCAAACCGCCATCCAAACAATTATTCTTCTCAATGTGCCTACCAATTCAAAATTCATACCACAAATGTTTGACGTCTACTTCAAAATTAATTTCGGTATTTTGGCTCCAAGCAAATTGATTTTAGAATCCAGCATATTTAAATAAATTGATCGACAAGATGATTTTGAAATCATGCGACAATATTTAACTTAAAATCTCATGTTAAATTTGTTTCTAGTTAAAAAGATTTCAAGATCAACCACACCGTAAGCAAGCGTCTGAACAGTTACTTGGGCACAAAAAAAATTTGATTTCAAGATCAACTAATAAGGCAAAATTTTTGAACTACAACTGATAGAAAAATGTAGAACACAATTTGAAATTATTTTTTTTTTCAAAAAGAAAAAAACTAAAATGAAGTACTTCTGCAAGAATATGAAAATCAAGGACTCATTTTGTTAAATTGCCCGGTTTTCTCTTCAGGTTGGTTAACTAAGATAGATTAGCGTTCTACAATATTCTATACTTGGCTGTTTTGAAGCTTTGGTGTTGGCATATTGATGTACTCTAATCAGGTTGACAAACAATCTACTGAGCTTCTAGACATCCTTTGGCTCGACAAGGAATCTTGGGCATGAATCCATTTCAGCTGAAGGGTCATAATCCCTTTAATAAGAATTATAAACACCAAACAATATTTGAAGACATCGGTAATGACAAGTCACAAAAACTATCATTGCTGAGAACTCTTCATTGTTTTCATATTTTCCTTCTTTTTTTTTTCTGAGTTATTTTGCTCTCTTCAATTTCGGAAAGGGAATCAGGATTTCCAATTTACCTGTGCAGAGAAACCTCAGGAATTCCATATCTATTAGAATCTACACATTTTGGGTTTTGTTTGTTGTCTTAGCAGAAAAGGATGAGAGAAGGCTGCACCTAACAAAGCATTTTCACGGGAAAAATTTCCAACTCTGCTAATTGCTAATTGTCCTTGCCAGATCTTTTACCCTTCTTCTGTCTCTGCTGTAGCTGAGTCAAACCAGGCGCAGTAATCTTCACATTGCTTATGATGGCCGCAACTAATTCTGGATCTGTACATGCTTTCATGAGTTCCTTCTCCCGGTGTGTCACCTCTGGCATATGACTAAACAAATTCATTGCAGTTTTGGCAGCTGGAAAAAAATACCATTGAATTAATGTTAGGAACATTGAAAAGGAAAAAAATACCATTGAATTAATGTTAGGAACATGGGTTTTTCCTTAGATGAGAAGAAGCAAAGGGTTACAAAAAAAAAGTTGAAATACAAACAGTTCGCCACAAAGGGCATAGCTGACAAAGGAAATGAACAAAGCCACCCGCTACGAATATGAATTTGTCTGTCTAAAGGGTAAGAGGTTGAGGTACCATATTACCTTATCACAGGATAGAACACATCACAAAGTAACAAGACATGAACTAATAGATAGTTGCTATGGAAAATTACAAATATTGATAATTATGCAAATCTAATAAAAAAAATCTTTCAACAGAAGACAGGGGAAGGGATGTAGAGGGTGTCAAAACAAGTCTGCAGCTATCCGGCCCAAATTACAACTAGATGCTTCTCGTCAAAATTGCCTTCAACTTCAGTAATCCAACTTGGACACCCTCATACCTACATTATTTTACTGTCCATATACCCATCCATACACACTCACCAGCTAACTCCTAATCATACAATTGGATAGCTACTAAAGTGAACTGGATTGAGGGGGGGTGTAAAATTAGAAGCTGCTTGTTCATATATAATGTTACCCAAGGAGATGATACAGGTATCAGAACCTGCTGTGAACTGCACAAGCTCACAGATTTAGAATATGGAAATTTGCAATTGTATTGAGAAGATAGAAGTATAATTAGAAACTATCTGTGCATGAATTACTATAAAAAATTGCTATCAAGATGCGTCTGAAATCCCAAGTGTCACTTCCCATCATGCTATGAAAATAAGACCAAAAAAGTACCTTTGCCTTTTTTAGCAGTTCCTGGGGTTATTTTGACCCGATATTTGTATGTTTGCAGGGCATTGTAAGGTCCACAGACAGGTACAGCATAAAGCAAAATATCACTCGGAAGTGGATTGCCCGTAAAATAATCTAAGTCATTCAATTTTTCTCTCTCTTCTTCACCTATCTCAGGGATGTCATCATCCTCAGTTGCAGCTATATTGATCTCGCCATTGCTTTTATTTGGTGCATTTACAGAGTCTCCAGAGACATTGCCATTTGTCTGCTTAGGTTCAACATTATGTTCCTGACAGTCCTTAGAAAGGTGACCGGCCTTCTTGCATTTGAAGCATATCTTGGATGAGTTGTTCTCATCTGTATAGCAACAAAGGTTGGTCAAAAGTAAGTCAAGTACCTTTAAATAGACTAGGATAGTATATATTCTAGCATGCCTTGGAATTGTTCAGTGTTCAGTCATAGAGAAGGTTGAAACTTAAAAATTAATGCAAATTGATTCGCACAGCTCATTTAGGCACGTTTCCTTCAAAGAAAATAGATAGGGGGAAAAAAGGTATAAAAAAAACTCCCAGGAAAAGTATTGAAAATAGTTTTCATCAGACCATTTCCTTATACAGAAAGAAAAAGAGAGGAAAACTTAAATTTCAAAACTTTTTATGGAGAAAGAAATGAACGGGTGCATGTTATGGTACACTATACAACCACAGTGTAACAGCCCATATTTCAATTACTACTCGCATCAACAGAATATGCCAAGCAAGTTTCCAATTCTAAACCAGACCTTATGTCAATGTCCATACAATCTAAAGGAATCTTCTGTTGAACTATAAAAATAGTACATAACACTTTTTTTTCCTAACTTGAACAAATATTACGAAGTTCACAGAACGTCCAAATGACAATTATACTGTTACATTTTGTTTTCAAAATAAAGTTTTTGACAAAATGATATATACCATAAGCAAAAGCAAATGATAGTACTTGATGAAAATGGATTGCATATTAAAAGCAATAAAGAATAACGAGCTTAGCCCTATTGTTATCTAGAATTCAAAGTTGCATTGGAACTAAAGCGACAAAAAAAAAAAAAAAACAATACAACAACACATAACAAACAATAGTTACAATTATTTGTGACCAGAGACTTGAATATTTTCCCACCATTGAGCTGCGTTTCACATGACAAAACACAACTCACAAATTTACAGATTTGGATTCGAGTTCAACAGATTGATTTGTAAATGGGCCAATACATACATGACCACAATACACGGGTCAAGTTCAGATTTCACAAGTTGACCCATGACCCATTTGCTAATTTACATAATTTGTAAGTTAGAACTCAAATATCTTGTTCTTTTAAAATAATATAAATTTATATTGATTCATTTATATTATATTTTAATTAATATAAATTCAATCAAAAGGATTAGGTCAGATCAAACAGGTCGTGTTTGGGTTACAAATTAACTTGTTTATTAAATGGATCAACTTTGGGTTCAAAATAAATGGTTCGTAGGCCAATGAAATATGGCTTGTTTATGATCCATTAAACTAAATTGCTACCCCTACAATATCTTAAATATAACAAAGATAATCTTTTAATTTTACCATGCTAAATTTTATTTACCTTTCCTTACAATATTAATCTTTCTTAACTTGACCTCTATTGAACATGTTTATGCATCTTAACGTACTTTCTCTTGTTTACATCTGTTGGATTACAACAATATGCCCACAAATTTAGTCTTGGCTTTTTTTCTTTAGTTTGCATTAGCTATTGAAATTTCACAAATTACACCCAACTGAAATTTTCTTTGGTGTACCTATATTCTACCATTCAACCTATTTTCATCTTACCTAAATTCTTGTCACCTTTCCTACATTAACTCTTTAATGTATTCTTTCTCAACTAGTCAACACTCTAAGCATAGAATGTGCTTCATTTAGAAACATACTAAATTTTCCCTTTAGCCTAAGTGAACACAAAGAAGATACAACAACTCTTGAACTCCCTTTCCATTATAACCTAACAGCTTTTATCCTATGCGTAATAAGTACAATGCAAAGATAATACATTGGCTCCCATCATAAATAGTGAAGCAATGGAACTAATTCCCTAGGTAAAAACAAATATAATTTTGGCTCACAGACAGCAATATATTGTTAAAATATATTAAACAACAATTAATCATCAGGCATATATAAATGGAAAATTGCCAACCACATATAAGTGAACAAAAGCACTTTAGCTTTAGTTAAAACATGGAAAGTTGCATATCATTATAGATTTCATTGGGAAAAAAATGTAGATTACCAGTCAAAGATTTATTTAACTCGCCAGCAAAAGTAACAAGTTTTTCAGGCTCCTTTTCCTTATGTGGTGCTTTTCCAGAAGACTGAACCAGCAAGATTACAGGTTATAATAAATGAAAAATAATGAAAATGTTAGAAGAACCTCTAAAACTAAGAAAATGTACATTTAACTTACTGCAAGCAAAGCCATGCGGATTCTCCTTTCTTCCTCATCCTGTTCTGCATATTTCTCCTTGATCTTCTTAAGTTTCCCCTTCTGCCCACGCGTAATCTTTGGATTAACTGGCCTCACCTTCTGATTTCCATCAAGTTGTGAATTGGCAGGACTTGTATCATTCTCATTTTCATCAGAGCCCTTGGCTGCATCAGAAGTGTTCTTCTGGCCTTTCTTGAGTTTTCTTCTTTCTGCTTTAGATATGTAAGGTTTCTCCCTACTTATACTTGTTTTAAATTCGTTTGTCTGAGACTCAATTGCTGTTGATCCATGTGTATCAGATACAGCATTATTATTTGAAAGCTTAGCAGGCCCGAGGCCAAGTGCCTTGTCAATAAGAAGGTCAAGTTGTGAAGAACCAGAAGTGACAATTCTGTCATCTATATCCGATGGCCTTCTGACATGGAAGTTTCCTTCTCCAGTTTCATCTTGAGAAAAAGTTTCAGGTGGATTTGAAGATGTAGCCTCAGTGGTTAAAGTAACAATGACAGAATCAAATCCAGTGATGGTATCTGTCTCCTCATTAGGCTGATGCCTAATTGGGTTGAAGTGATTTTCTGTTTCTTTACTTGTATCTTGTACATCAATATCCAGCTCATCAGAGTCGGAATTATCCTGCTCCTTGTGAGATTCCACTTCCATCTCAAGAAGACCCTCATCTTCTCCTCTAACTCTCCTCTCATTCAAATGTGATGCCAAGGAGCTCTCATCCAAACGAAACATAATACCAAACCCCATAACAAGAGGGTGAGGGGGGAGGAAATTCTTCCTACCACGAATCATAAAACTACCTACAGTGAGATACTCTCCAGAGGGAGCTGTCTTACTTACTTGATGTGGATAAACCCACCAGGCACTTGTGACAATTTTTGAGTCCCATGCTTGGCTATGGCAAACCTGTAAGGAATATGCCTTAGAACCATTGTAGAAGAAAAGCTCCTAAAGCACCATATCTCCAACATTACAACAAAAAATGTTGAACTAACTACTAAGAACCTAATTGCAATAAAGGGATAAAAGGGGATTACTGGTCTTTTGGCATAAAAAGGAAAGCCTCAACTCACAGTAAAACATCCTGCTTGATTTAATGTCAGAGGTGGTATTGGATTATCCGGTTTGTGATTCTTGATTACAGTACTAGAAGCTCCATGCAGATCCGCATGCACATACCTATATTGTGATCATGTTAAGAATTGCCCCAAAAAATATATAAAAATTTTCTGGAAAGATGCAAGAGATTGAGAACATAAATCAAACATAAATAGATGTAACTTTCAGAATATCTATACTCAAATTTTACCTTATAGGTTTTAGATGCTGTAGTCTGGATAATTTTATTAATAAATCACGAAAAGGCATGAAAATTAGTGAGATAAAACACTATCCAGAAACTGACACCTTATTAGGTGCATACAGACTTAAAATCATGAGTAAGCACAGGTAGTATTCTTAAAGAGAAGAGATTAACAATCTCCAAGTACAAAGGAGAAAAGAGAATCACAGTTAACATTTTGAGATTAATACTTGCTTGATGGATTATATGCATAGCCAAGTCTTTTAACTTAGTCCAACTCTTATAAACTTGGTGTACAAAACACTTTTTTTTTATCAATCTAAATAAAATAAACCAATCAGAAAATGAATATATTCTAATGCTTCGTTTCATGATGGACCAAATCAATATTAAAACTACTTTCAATTACAATAATGTACACAATATAATTAAGATAAAATATTATTGTTGATAACATGGCAGAGAAGGACATAGCATACCTTCTACCAAAGGTTGCACAAGGGCATTTCCTAATTCTTAAAATATATAATAAAACTCTAATGTTGATTAGTCTAATTTTTCCATCTAGAAAGTGTTTTGGATGCTTCCAATAAAGAGGGAAAAGAAAAATGACACAATAGCAAAGGATACAAAATGCAAGACTGTTTAAGATACTTGCAATTTTCTTTTAAAATAACAAAAAAGGGATTATTCAACTTGGCTTTACATTCACTTGTTCTCCAAACAGAAGGCAAAACCTGCAATTTTTTCCATCTTGAATATTTATAGCACAGGCATAAGAAAAGATATTCCAGTACGAGCCAAAATCTTAATAAAAGAATTGCCTGATGGGTGCATAAAAAAATATAACTTAAAACTCTTTTATCAATGTTGACTACAAGCTAGTAGAAGTACAGAACAACTTTACTTACAGGTCTCCCTTAGACATATATCGCTTGACAATCATCTCATTTTGTTGTGCATCGCGACCACTTATCACCAAATAATTTTCGCTGCTAATAAACCAGTTAAATTTCTCAAACCAATGAACTTTGCGCATGTGAGAGATTGCAGCAACAGTCTTCTCCTGCAAATACACCAACACCAATAGGAGTAACCAATTAAATTACAGAAGCCTACTTAAAAGAAGAAATTGAAATTGCAGTCCACCACAAGAAAGTAACTTTGAACTTACACGTCATAAGACATTAGCAAGGATCATCTTAGTCAAGCTTTGGCAATTAAGGATAACCCATATATTTTATAGTTTTCAAGGCTTGTGTTAGTATTATTCAAAAAAGGTCAGAAATTATAATAAAAAAAAAATTACAGACAACAAAGTGCCATGTCACCATGAAAAGAAAATCATAATATAATACTAAAAGGGACATAGGAACATATAAAAAGTTTGCCTTCTTTTTAATCCTTCATGTAAAAGGGTAGATCCACATTATATGCACACATACCCACAAAATAAGGAAATGAATACCTAATGATATGATGCAAGAAAAAAGAAATAGAGAGGAATAGAGAGAGGTAATAAAGATATCCTACATACAAGAATTTTATTCTTCATAGAGATATTCCAAAGAATATTCTAAGAGATACAGTAGAGCATGCTACAGTGTAGGATAAGCTGGAAATATTTCAGCATTTCCAACACTCCACATTAAATTGATGAATGAATATCAGTAATCTCAGATTGCTTGTAATGACTCTGCAAACTTAATTGTAGATATGCCCTTCGACTTCTTTCAGCTCGAACTATGGGGAACACCACATTTAAGAGAAGGTGCCTCTTCCTTTTTAAAGATTTGAACACAAACTCGATCGAAGATAGGGTTATGTCCTGCAAGAAAATCACACACAATCTCCTTCCACAAGTATTTGAGTTACTTTCTTTTTTGGATTCCTGTATTGATCCATCTCCATCCATAATCTCTTCATAAAATTGGGATTCAGTAATAGTTTAATTACCTTGCCTGGTATTTTTAATCTTAGTCTTCATATATAGGACTAGCATCCTAGTCTTTAAGTATGCTTTTTGAACTGTATCCAAGATTTCTTGTGTAATGGAGAGGAACACAAAATCCCTACTAATCTCTGGATGCAATGAACTCCAAAATCATTATATAAATTGTTAATCTTCAACATATACTTTGGATTTTTGGCAACTAGTATTGATCAGGCTTTGTTTCCCCTTCCCTTTGAGGATGGTGCAAACAAGCCTAGCCACTAGAGGCACTTTGTTCTATCCAAGTGATAAGAGACAATTAAGCCAAGAAATTCTCAAGCATGGTCAGGTGATGCAGTAACAAGAAGAGGATAGGTTGAATCAACAAAAATATCATTAGAAGTTACCGACATGATTTGCATAAAAACAGAAGAATAATTCCAGCAATGAAGACTTGAGAAAACTGAAGATAAAGAGCTATGAAGGTTTGAAGAAAAAACGATATCTTAAAAGGGTGGGAAGAACATTCTGTCTTACCAATTCTCCATGTACAAGGATTGATCACATTATATGATCACACACCCATAAAGGAAATAAATACAATAAAAAAAAGATACAAGCATTGTACTAAAAAACAATCTAGGTGACTGACTAGGACACCTAGTAATTAAGTGGTCTCCATCATGCAGTTATTTCAAAAGGCATAAGCAATCTCACAACGTTCATTAGACAAAAATGGTTTATTTTTAGCAAATGGCTCACTTAATTAAAATAATAAAACCCTAATTGCGCAATCTACCAACCACACTTGATTATAAGGAAAGAAAGTGATAAAAAAGAATTTAATGAGATTTTATATTATGAACTTCATTATAACATAATAATAGTTATCAATATTTTGATATTGTATTTTGAGATTAATTATAAAGTTGATTGATATGTTATATTGTTATATGCCTTTCTTGAAATATGCCATTACATGGTATATTCTTACATATTTATTGTACTATATTTTTTCTTCTTTGCAATGTGAAAAATGAAGTTTTTTATAATGTTGCTATGTGTTTATTATCAATTATTTGCTTCTTTATTTGTGATTGATAATCTTGCTTTGATTAATTCATACACTTAGATGAATACTTTTTATTTAATATCATTTCAGCTCTGACATGGATCTGTAAAAGTTCATCCCATGTAGGCATGTATACAATATCAGCTATAGGGCTTAGAATATATATACCTGAGCGAGTTGAAGTTTAGTTTTCTTCTCAGCAGCTTTGAAAGCCTTCTCGTGTGCTTTAATGGTTTTGTCCTGCTTATTTTCCTGTCGTTTCTTCAATTCATACCAGCGGCGAGCATTGGCATGTGCAGACAGAGCCAAATCAACCTCAACCTGGAAGAAATGCCATCCACAATTTTCACAATGCTAGTCCTATATATCTCTGACCACAAAGAGCCTAAGCAAGATATCAAAAGAAATATTGCATGAAGCATACAAGAAAGAAAATACTATTGATTTGTAAAATACACGTTTACTAATATATTTCATGATAGAGAAGTTCCAAAGTCTTCATTGTGTGATAAACTTTAGCTCTCACAATTCCACTTGTGGAATTACTTTCTCCTTTCAATTGATAGAGCCGTATTTCCATACATTTTTTTTTTTTGGCGCCAATTCCTTTTCCTGGATGCTTTATTGGAAAAATCATCAGAAGACACTAAACTGAAATACCAATTCTGAAAATCAAAATATTGTCCAATAATCATGATCAAATAAAATGCATCTACAAAATATTTCCTATAAAATATATACAAGCATTTCCCAATTAGCCAAATCTTAGGAAGAACATATCCATGACATATTAGTGAAAATGGTCCAAAGTCAACTTTATCTTATTACTCATACTTGATATTGTTTGAAATAAGCAACCACTTAAGGGAAATACACAGAACCCTAATCTAGTGTTTGGTTGGTATTGGACTGAATCAACTACAATGCTAGGGCCTGAGCATGGAAAACAAGCTACTATGCAGCCACCTATAAAGGCTAAAAACCAGTTATCTATGTTTTGCATTCTCGGGGCCCATCTTCAAATCTTTTATAACTCAAATTAGCTAGAATGAATATTATGATCAGAAAAAGAAATTAAATGGAAACATACTTTACACAAGCACAAGATATAAGATCGCCTAACATGGAAACCTCATATGCTGTTGCTTAGCAGGTTATGTTCACGTTTATCAGACAATTTTTAAGAAAAAAAAGGAGTGAATTTTTTTTAAAAGAAAAACAATAAGAAGAATCAGCATACTAACAACTCCCAAATTTAAAAAACAATTAAGGCCATGTTTAAATGCATAACTCACATTAAAGTCAGTAAGAATTGGACTGATTTAGTTACTAACAGCTAAAGTACCAATGATAATGATCATGACTTATCAGATAAATTTTAGGTGAATGAAAATAAGGTATTAATGAAAATTTTCAGACAATTCCGACCATATGGCATCCTGAAATTAATTATGGGAAAAAAGTAACAGCACAATTTATCCTATAGCTAAAAGCAACACACAAATACTGAATCAAAACTAGAGCAACCAAACTATGCCTAGAATCAACTGGCACAAAATCATTCCTAGGGTTCCTAAGGAAAGCAAGTTGAAATGACTGGTAGCAAGAAGTGGAACTTTGGATCAGGCCTTTGAGTAAGTCTATAAGGCTGCAATCTCTTTAATGCATCCTGTAACTTTTAATAGCAAAGCTTATCCAATTCTTCTTTTAACTCTCTTTTAATTGAGTTCTAGCTTCCAAGCTTAAGAGCCGAATTAGCCATTAGGATTGGTGTACAGACAAGACTGATTGAGATTCATAATTAGCTGCAATAAAAGAACACACTCTTTCAAGAGAGGAGGGAACAACTCTGATCTTTGAATGTTTGAGTGAAGAAGATGGTGCTTGCAAAGTTAATTAACTAAGACTATAGGCTGACTCATTTCGACAAAGGCTTGCAAACCACAGTTAATTCTGTTGGCATCTCGCCAAAAAAGGGCAATAGTGCTCAACGCACTTGTCAAGACAGAAACCATGTTGAAATACATACTCCAAGATGATACATGGCCAGAACATGTCGGAGGTAGAATCCATGACAGCAATCTCAACAAACAAGAATTTTCAAGCAGAATTGAGGAAGTTCCAATGTAGAACTTCAGATGCAGGAAACACACAAGAAGGGTGCCAGCGAACACTAGAAGCCCTATGTTTTGGAAGGCAATGAACTCCTAGGTATGCCTCGAGAACTCCAGTCAACTCTAGAAGCCCTATGTTTTGGAAGGTGATGGACTTCTAACATATGCCTCTTATTCTTCTTTTCTTCCTCTTCCTTACCACCTCCTGGTCATTGCTTACTGACACCACCTCAATCCGTGAAAATGTATTCAGCCCAGACAGCCATGAAAAACCAAGAACAGGAATAAGATTTTATGCAAACAATGTCTTTGATGTTTTATTATGTTTCTGGAAGCTTGATTCTTGTTTCATCAAAGTTTACTTCAAATTGCCAGCCACCAGGACACGTGTTAGTTGCTTAACAGTTATTTCTTCCTTGACTAAGACACTGCACATGGATATAGATGCATCACCAAAATATTAAAATAATTAAATGTATATAAACCTTCAAGAATAAACATAAAAGATATATACCTATGCTAATTGTTCAAAAGCTAAAATATTTAACAGACAATCATATTGGTAAGCATAGAAAATAATTAATGCTACACATAACCAGGAGAACAGGATGATACTTTGAAATAAGTTATAGTAGAAATTTTTCATATGCAAAAAGTGCATTGAACTTGTTCTTCCACTAATACCTTCTCAACCGGGGCAGTTTTCTCATCATAATCCATTTCATCGAGGTTGTTACTTAATAGCAAAGAAATACAATTTCTATCAAGATAAAGCTTGTCAATTAAACCAGCTACAGGATTTCCTGATTTTCTCTCTTCTTTCACCATACGAGCAAGGTCCTCCCAGCTCATCCCATTTGCAAGTGCAACACGAACAGCCAATATGGCTGCATCCACATCTTCCAAGTTATACTCAATCAATTCAGCCATTCTGATTGAGTAATCGACTTCCTTCTTTAGAGCATGAACACGGTTTTCCTGCATTTAAATAACAAACTGATATAGTAACTACCAAAAAAATGTATGGTTTTTAATAATGTTTTGCAGATATTTGCAAGGAAATAGAATAATCTGTCTAACTCTGAGCAATTGATTGAATGGAAAAAGAAACCATAAACAAGTTGTAAACCCAGATTGTTTATATGATTGGAGGTTGTTCAATGCAGTGTATTGAAACCAAAAAATTATGATTCCCCGAGAATGAATGGATCAGTTTAAGCTAGTTCGTTGAAACCAGATGATATATACAGAGTGGCAAGTTGACAAGATTAAAAACTAGGACAGAAAATCATAAAATATGTGAAGTCGCTGCATCACAACTTTATGTACATCGCAAGTAAGTACGAGGATAAAAGGCAGTAGAATAGAACAAAAGCAATGGGTGACCCTTGATTTGAAATTTAAACTCACTCTCCTATTAGCTGTAGCAGCTAAGACTTTCAGGAATGTGCAAATACATGCTGGCAACAAATTACAATACAAAGTGCATTGTTTTCCTCAACAAGCAAGATTCTCCTATCCTTTCATATGTGATTTTTTATGGGTGCTGGAAAACATTGTTCCATCAGATCTGTGCATGTTTCTGTCATAAGTTCTCTTGAAAGTGTTATATTGATAACCATACAAGAATGCAATGGTACAATTTTCAGAAATACAAATTCATTCTAAAAAAATTTAGGTATTTAGAACCTGATCCAAGCGAATCTTATCAAGCTTTTGCATAGCTGATTCTTCTTTTGCTTTCCGCTGTTGCTCAGAGCGTTGACTTTCAATTTTACTATAGAACTCATCTAGGGCATAGTCAAATACCTCAAACTTTATGCACTCCCTTGATTTAAATTGGTTCAACAAAAGAGGACAAAATTCATCATAGATCTGTACACACAAAAAACATATATATTCAGCTTCAAAGAAAAACAAAATTAATGCAGAAACAAACAAATGTATCAATAGTCCACTAGTCATTACATAAACTGATTATCTTAATCATGGATTAGATTATTGAACAAAAGATCATAATGCTTAACGGAAACACCGATTGATGCACTTCTTTGCAATCAAGAAAAGCATCTGTTTTCCCTACGCAATGTTGTTTTACCTTGTCCACTTTATGTTCTGGTGTAACTACAAGCTCCTTCTTCCCAGTACCCTTATTCTGCATCAAAATGTATCCTTCTGGAATGGTAGGACCAGATATAACATTCTCAAGCCAGTCCTCAAACCTTGTGACAGCTTGAGCCAAAACCTCAAAATTTTCATCACTAATTTTGACATTGATATTTTCCCCAACTTTCATATTAGGAACAAGGCCAGCATCCAATATTATATGCTCAGATAGTGCAGGCCCATAGCTCAGTGCCTCCCCGAGGATGGACTTTAATGTAGTTTTGTTTGGCTGATTTTTCCTATTGGTTTCCTGAGTTGAGGGAGGCATAATCTTGCTTTTACCGTCACCACCATCTTCAGATCTGTCATGTATGCCCTCAATAGCCTCAGAAGTATTACTTTCATTACCCGGATCAGAACAAGCAAGTGCAGATTTCAATTTCATTAGATTAGTTCTTTCAAATACCCGACAGGCTTCAATTGGGTAGCGATGGCGTGACATTATTGCCAATCCCTTATCATCATCTCTGAAATATGACATAATTAGCATTTTGAAATAAAGTATATATTAACCAATTCTTTTGTAATTCAAATAGTGTCACATGGCACCTCAAAAGAAATATAAATTAGTTCTGCCAGTCAAAAGGACAAGATAGATTAAGAGAACAAGTCTGTTGTAGAGCCATCTAGGTTGCCAAAGAGTTATAGAAAACCACATCCTAAGGATGGAAAACGAGCACAAAGTTCTAAAAAAAATCAAAAGGATGGATGACAAACTTAAAATTGGTGCACTCAGAACTTTATCTAAAGATAGCATGAGAACCACAAAAGCTTTTATAATAAAATTTATATCCATTCATCTCGACTTGCACCCGAAGTAAAAATTGAATAAAATAATTTTTAACTCCAGTATATAATTAATGTAGTCCTAAGTGAAAAAATTAAATGAGTAAATCCATTTTGAATTCATCTCAGAGTCCACTTTAACACGTTTGAAGTGTGTTAAATATTGATCCGGTATAGTGCAATAAAAATTTAATTCGTACTTGTTACTGTTTTATTTTTTGGAAGGGTATTAAGGGAGAAAAACTAATTTAAATTAATCACAACATATTTCGATTTTCGATGAGTGTTTGCATAACATGAAGGGGAGTCTTGGCGCAACGATAAAGTTGTTGCTTTATAACCTAGAGGTCATGGGATTCCTGAAAACAACCTCTTGTAAAAAAAAAAACAAGGTAAGGCTGCGTACAATGAATCCTTCTCCAGAACCCCACATGGCGGGAGCTTCGTGCATCGGGCTGCCCAAATTTGCATAACATGATGTTGAGTCGTATTGTTAAGACCACTAAGGATCAAAGCTCAAGCACAACTGATACATGACACTTGTTTTGTGTCATCAATAACTGAGTTGCTTATAATATTTTGTAACTTAGTCCTTTGAAACTTTAATTCAAATGACTTTATTTGACATAGATTGATATTTGGAAGTAAAACAAGTCTAGTGGCTTAGAACATATCTGAATTCATCTTGGCATACTCCTATGTCAGCAAATTTAAACAGTTCTTTAAACAGTGTGGCTAAGAACGTATTCGGCAAGTCAAGAGGACAGGCACTAATAAATCAAGAATCTTTGTAGTGTTATGAGAAAGTAAAGGGGAAAGTAATGAAAAAAT
>JBAMHZ010000023.1:4246294-4258244 GCA_037177395.1 Alpinia galanga
AGGCTTGAGGGAGAGCCCAATGTGGTCCTTCGTTTGAGGGGGGATTGTTGGGAGTATTGGGAATACAATCAAAGTCCTACACTGGTAAGACATGGAAAAGATTATGTGCTTATAAGATAAAGATATCTCCATTGGTACGAAGCCTTCTGGGTAAAGCCCAAAAATAAAACCACGAGAGCTTAGGCTCAAAGTGGACAATGTCATATCATTGTAGAGATATGTGAATTTTTTAGGCACCAACAGTCTTTGCTATCAGCATGATGGTGCATTGAGGTTTGTCATGTAAAAGAATATTGTCTTGAAATATTGAGAATAAGAATAAGAGGAGGACCCTAGAGAAGTTTCACAAATAAAAATAATAATTAAATTAAACTGAATTAGGTTTGTGATTTGGAGTTCTCTATATAAAAAAAAACTAACAAGCCCCCTAAAATCCTTTAAATTCAAAAGAATATAATAGTAAATAAAAAATTTATTAATGTTTTTACTATGCCATCACCGAAGTGCTTTGACAAGCATAAACTTTTACCTAGTACTAAAGCCTTGATTAGATTGAATAAGGTGAGCTAGGTCTTGAACTTCACCTCTCTTCCCCCAACTTTACCCAAGGCACATATAATATAGTGATTTATGGTGTAAAAGGTAATTTTATATAGCTACCCCATATAGGAGAGCCCTAACAAGAGATGTGCGGATAAGTCACAGCTCAAGGAAATTTTTTTTGGGTCTAAAAGACAGCCCAGTGGATGAAACTCCTGTTATGTGGGTCCTAAGGAATTGTCTATTATATGCAGCCTTATTCTGTATTGTAAGAGGCTATTTCTGCAACTTAAATCCGTGACCTCTAAGGTTACAACCACATTACTATAGGAACAAACATGGAAGCTCTTTTAATCTAGAACTCCATGCACATAGAGTTCTCTTACAGACATTTTATATATGTACTCCCTAGACCGTCCAGTTAGCTTATTATCCAAATGTTCACCTATCAAAGTGTTGTAGTCGCCACCATAAGAGACCCCTCTTGGACAAATCCTATTCCCCTCAATTAATAGAGGATTTTAAACATTTAGTTGCTTTTATAGGTTACTCCTGTATAACCTTCAGTAAGGTCCTACACCAGGACTTTAATCTTGTACCTTCACTTAAATAGGAAAACAATTTTTTCTACAGAAACAAGAGATCAATATCATTAAACATTTAACATATCTAAGTAACAATATATGCTCAAATTGCATGTATAATTGCTTGCCCATAATTTTTTCATGTGTTATTAAAATATCATATACAAGAATCCCCACATTTCTATGATATAAAAATTTATTGTTCGAGGTTCTAAACTGTAAAATGCTTATGTCTAATCATAGTTATCCATGAGATCTTTTCCAAAGGATTTTCAAAATAATGCATGCGAGTTATTTGCTCTTTCATGCCTTATGGTGCATACAGGCTTAGTTCAATTTTTATTGAAGAATCATGCATTATAATACGTGAGCAGAAGATGAGGATGTTAAGATGAATGTGTAGATACATGAGGATGGATAAAATAAGAAATGAGAGTATTAGAGAGAAAGTTAGAGTTGCATCTATTGAGAAATTTTTTTGAAAGACACGTTTAAAGTGGTATTGACATATACTTAGACGATCAATAAATATTCCAGTTAGGCGATGTGAAATTACGACAAATATGCACATTAAATAAAGAAAATAAAAACCAAAAAAGACTTGATTAACAATAATAAAATAATATAAAATTTATTTAAGTATAGATAATGATATAATGGGGGATAGAACCCGAATACGTAGAAGGATCCATATAGCTTATCCCACCTAGTGGAATATGAATTGGTTGTTGTAACCATGCATTATAGCACTTGATGATTATGAATCAATCATATCTTTTTAAACACCTTTTAGATTTTTAGTAATTAGTAAAAGTACTTTTGTATGCTGATATTCTAGCATTTAACATTATCTCATGGGTCTCTATTGGGAATGAAGGAAAAAGCAAAGCAAGACCATGCTGGGATAACTATTTTATATGGCTTTAGTTTTATTATTTGTTTCATTTGTCTATCTGATTTTTATGGTCCATATAGTTGACCCTACTTAGTGGGATAAGCCTTGGTTGCTGTTGTCGTCATCTATCTAATTTTTACCAATTTCAATGGATGTCCTTCAAAGTTCAATTGAATCTCGTATTATCGTTAAATGTTTGTTTTCCATGTCATCTTTCCTAAAATGTAAGGATGTCAATATTGGAAATGTTCTGTTGTCTTCTTCCTCATAGGCATGTTGAGCTCAACGACCATGCCACTTCATATTACTTGCCATCTTGATTTCATATTATTGTTAAAGTATGTTTTGATTTCATACTTTCTAAAAGGTAAAATAGAAATTCATAATGATCTGTTGTGTTCTTCATTTTACATGCCATCTAGAATCTTAATACCTAAATGCTGTATTTGCTTATGCATCAATCTTGAATCATGTGCTCTATCTCTTGTGTGCAACTATATTTTACTAAACTATATCAATGGGTATGTCAAAACATTTTTGAGAAAACTTCCTTTGGTGGATCAGGTTCCAAGTAAAGAAAAAACAGTTCTTCCGCAACTTCATGACAATTATGTTGTTTGGTGCAGTAGGGACATTGATCTCCTTTGTCATAATTTCACTTGGTAAGGGTAACATACCTAAACATTCATTTATTACATGCATAAGTTCTTAGAATTTCCATGGTTTGTACAATAAAGCAGAACTTTTTACTAGTAGAAAAGTTGATTCTGCCATCAACCATTTTGACATTGTGTCAATTTATTAGAGTAGCTTCATATCTAAGTTGTAAAATGTATCTTTGTCATATGTTTTGATTTGGTTAGACACTTTCATGATTCTCGAGTTATTCCACATTATCAATGATCATGAAGCACACCTTAAGGTATTATGAACATCCTTGTTTGGAGTAATTAAGTTCTTTAATTGTTCTGATTTAACTGACAATGTGAGGTTGAAAATGCTCCCTCCTTGTTGGGGTTAGGGAATTTAGTATTCACAGATAGATGTGACTAACTTTCATCAAATTCTGAGCTTTATTGTTTATCTAGGCTCTAGAACATTCAGCAGGTGCAAGCCCTTGCCACTAATTACCTCTAAATAAAAATTTAGAGAAATTTGGATTAAGGAGCCAAATGTTATTGTCAAACATACAAGACATTCATGAGCATTCATTGCAAAACTTGTTACATGGAAAAGGAAAATTTGCAACATGTAAAAGTATGAAAATGTGTAGTTGAAGTTGTTAATGGAAAAGTCTTAAGACAAATTTCATAATCTAAGCTTGAGCAGTAGTGCAATTGTGCTCAGCAGTGCTAGGCTTAGATTTAGGTGAATGTGCACAATGCTTGTTCAACCGTGCTTAGAGGTTCAATTCGGATTGCTGTTATTTGCTTCCAGTTGGCTTGTTTGCAGTTCAATTGATTCAAATCTAGTCCACTTTTTGTGCTTGGTTTGGGGGCTAATTCATGGGTCAAATTTGAACTTAACATGTGGTCACCTTTTTTATCACCAAGTAGTCAACTTGATTTCATGATTGGGAATTCACTCAACTTGATCTGAGTGAAGATGCATATTTTTTCTATATTCCATTTCAAATGCCATCATCTATTATAAGGTAGGAATCCCAAAAGGAAGCATTTACACGTGACTTCATTAGTATGATTAAAGCCTAACTTTTCCCTCCTTTTTTTATACTCTCTTTCTCTCAATTTCATGTAGCCACAGTTTCATGCATCCACCAGGAGACCAGGACCACATTCATATGTTGTTTCATTTTTTTTTTCCTTCCTATTCCATTTCTGCTTCTTCCATATGTAGCTTAGGTACATGGGGCTTGCCCTCCTACACAACATTGGATGTTAGTAAGGGGCGGGCTGGGCGAGATCTCAAGGGGAAGCAGGATGCAAAGCCAATGGGTTTTCTATATCTCCTTTGTTGAAGGTGACATGCAAGTGTTTTTCTTGTCTTTCCCCTTGATGGCGATGCTGGTGGCGAGGGCAAGAAAATGAGGGCAGTGAAGGTAATCACCATTGTGCAAGCTTGTGCTAGGGGCTATGGAGGAGATGAACAATAGCATTGTGGCACCAACAATGCTTCTTCTTCCTCACCCAACCAGTGGATTGTGGATTATTTTCCCTTATTTGGAGCAATAGTTTTTTTTTTATATTTTTACTTTGCTTCTTTTTTATTGGTTGAGGTGCTGGTTAGATCTTCTCAAATTGAGCAAAAATCAATATCAGATGGCGATTGCAAGATAGTAAGCAAACAATGATTTGTGGCTTTTCTTCTCCCTCCTCTTCCCACAAAAAACGAGGCAATATGAATTTGTCCCTAGTCCCCACATGAACGACACCAACGATGAGTGATAGTTTCTTTCATCTTCAATTAACTTTGCAACTAGGTTTTTTACAGTGCTAATACTTAGCTTTTTTTCACATTGATTTTCCCACATAAACAAAGCCCAAGTGTTAGATGCTTTTTTTTATTCATCAAGTGGGTGGAAGCATTTCACAGGTTTGCTTAGACTAGCATAGCTCATATTTTTCTTCCTTATGTCGTTAAGAAGTGGCCATGTGCATCATTATTGACCAAGCTTTTTTGTTCTTGAGCATACCTCTTGTCCTGTCACTTTCTTCTTATGCTCTCCATGAACTTGAGCAAGGGGAAAAAAAATACTTATTAATATGTTTTTTTTGTTCTTTCTTCTCTCCTTTTTGACAACTAGAGAGAAGAGAGCAAGGTTGACAATCTCTTGGGGATTCAAAACATGGTGTAGTAAAGCACTTAGAGGAACAATAAGAGAGTCAAAATTCAAATTCTAAATGAGACAAATATTTGGGAGGTTGACTTCTGAGTGTGCATAAGTTATGCTATGGATTTATCTAGTAAGCAAACCAAGGGAAAGACCTTCTACTTTTAGGATTAGTCGGGTGAAGCTTAGATTGGGCACCTAGATTACAAATAAAAAACATATTTGGATTCTGTTAAAATAAGAGTTTGGTGATCTTCTTCTTGAGTTAGATCAACAAAGGGTTCTGATGGCTAGAGGTGTATAGAGGTGGCCTGGTCTCAAGTCCTCTTGGCATCCTTCACGAGTAATAACGTACAATGATAAGAGTAATGATTTCAATGAAGGATGACATGGATGGGCAATGGTTTCCTTTCCAAAGATTATGAAACTCAAAATCGTCAAGAAATTGTTGGTGGCTTTGGCTTTGTGCGATGCCACATGACTTGAGGTTGTTGTAGGATGCTACCACCCACATGGAGATGGATTGAGTAAAGGCAATGTTTTCCCTTGTGGAAATAAGACAATATGCATTCTTGACCTTGCCTCCACCAAACGAGTGACTAGTTGCCTGGGTATTGTCAGCAGGTTGGTTCTTTAGTGTAGGAGTGGGCAGGCAAAATTAGATAGGTAGACCAAGATGGAGCAGATGATGTGACCATGCTTGTGCAAGAACCTAGTCTCACGCTTGATGTTGTCACTAGACCACAACCTTTCATTGAATATGCGCCTATAATAAATGTCTGTGTAGGTAATCCAACAGAACAGTGTGTCAATTCTTGATGTTGTAGTTGGAGAAGCCGACAAAGTATTCAACGACGAATGCAGGAGTAGAGAGCTTAGGTTTCCTATGACTTAGAAAGGAGGAAGGAGAGACAAAGTGGAACAATTTATTATATTTTTACCTCTTTTTCTGTAGATGACAATGAAGTGGAGGAAGATTTTGCCACCAAATCTTTTTTTTGTTCTCTCCTCCCTTTTTCATCTTTTTTTTATATGAAATATGACATTCTTAGTAAATTGTAGACGCTGCTTTATCTAATGGAATTCATTGACATATTTGATTCATAACATTTGCAGACAATTATATGATTTCTTTGAAATCCTCCCTAATATTTGGTAAGTCTTTGATTTCTTTAGTTGGTGAATATTGGTGCTTGGTGTTTGGTGATGCATATCGAATCCAACTCTTGGATGGGTAGGCATAGATTTGATTGGAACTTATCAACATCAATTTTAAATTTAATTGGTTTATTCAATTCTTTGAACTTGGATTGACTTAATTTGGTCTATTCCCCACAGGATCTCGAGTGAATTTTTAACTTGTAACGTGCACATAATCATAACTGCCCAAACTTTTTTGAACTCAATAGATCAAATGATACAACTAACCCAAATCTGAGTGTTCCTGAATATTAGGAAATGAATGTTTTGAGGCATCTTTATTTGTTGGCTTATTTTGTTGACGTGTATTGCTCCATAGCAATGACACATGCTGTTAACTTGAAGCGATCCAATGGAAAATTTGAGTTTATTTTACTTAATTGCCAATGTTAAGTGAAAATTCAGTTTATCTAAATTTTACCTTAACATTATAGTCCATATAGAATCTGGAAGTGAATTTCTCTACAAACAAATTCATATTCTTGTTCTTTTCCTTCACTTTTTAGGTTTATCTCTGTGTTTATCAATTACTTATCCTATATGACTAGTTTATTTTTATATTTTAATTATCTGAACCATTCACTTTAATTATGAAAATGATGAATAATTTTCGTTGTGGACCTCTGTTCTCTTACAGGTGCTATAGAATTTTTCAGAAAAATGAATATAGGTGAACTGGACATTGGAGATTATCTTGGTAAATAACCTTGCACTGTACATTTCATTTGACTCGATACATGTTTTGTTTAATTCCTCCTCTTTATGTTGCCACTAGTGTTCCGTTTTTGATATCTTCTCTTGTTTATGCAGCTATTGGTGCAATCTTTTCTGCTACAGATTCTGTTTGCACTTTGCAGGTTCTCAAATCTAGCATATTATATTATGTAAGTGCCTTTGTTTTAGCTAACTGATGTTTGCAATTTTTTACTTGAAAATCAGGTGCTCAATCAGGATGAGACACCTTTGCTTTATAGCTTGGTGTTTGGTGAAGGAGTTGTAAATGATGCTACATCAGTGGTGCTTTTTAATGCGATTCAAAAATTTGATCTAGGTCATGTTGAATTCACTGTAGTGTTGCAATTTGTTGCAAACTTCTTTTATCTGTTTTTAGCAAGCACCTTGCTTGGAGCAGTTGTAAGTTCAGACCCAATTTACGATGGATGTATTCTCCTTTCTGTTTATTATGTTATAGTTTTTCTGATATTTTAACTTTCTTTGCAGGCAGGCCTGCTCAGTGCTTACATTATTAAACAGTTGTATTTTGGAAGGTATGAAAAAACATCAACCGTTTTGCTTTTGGTCTACATTTTCCTCATGTTTACTATGCTATGTATAACGTAGCAACACTATAAATAATTAAAGGATAATAATAGATCGTACAGAACTAGGAATAATATTCCAGCAGCATAAACCATTAAAGTAAACTGAATGTCTGTGGTGTTCTTGTTTTCTGCAATTGAATGATAAACATGAAGCTTTTTAATTTTTTTTCTTCCATTGATCTATCATTTCTCACATTTTCTTTTGATTGTTATCCAGACATTCAACAGATCGTGAAGTTGCTCTTATGATACTTATGGCTTATCTTTCTTATATGCTGGCTGAAGTGAGTTTTTTTTTTTTTTTTCATATCACCAAACATATCTTATGCTGAATTTGTCTGTGATAACATTTAGCTCATCAATAAATTAATTTGTCATTGCAGTTGCTGGATTTAAGTGGTATTCTTACTGTATTCTTTTGTGGAATAGTAATGTCACACTATACCTGGCATAATGTAACCGAGAGCTCTAGGGTCACTACAAAGTACATGATTTTTGTGCTTCTTCTATCAGCACAAGTTGCTTTGTCTCTTGACTAGTCTATTATCAGTCAGTTTGAGCTCTTCTTGGTTGTCTTTTCAGGCATGCCTTTGCAACGTTGTCATTTATTGCTGAAGTTTTCCTTTTCCTTTATGTTGGAACCGATGCATTAGACATTGAGAAGTGGAATTTTGTCAGTGACAGGTTTGTCATATTTTGATCATGTTTTCTATATGTGCTGTAACTGATTACAAAAATGAAAAGTGTGCATGAATATTACTATCTTCTTTTGCTAACTATTTTGTTATTTATGCTCTCAATTTGATATTGTTGTATGGTAATCTATAATGTATTTTAAAGAAATTTCTTTATCAGTTTCACATGGTGTGGATCCACTTAAATCACTAGGCTTTCGAGATTAATGTACTATAAATTTAAAACTGGAAAGTTGGTCTTAGAAAACACTTTAATGTAAATTAGAAATTTAATTTTTAAAAGTTATAGATTTTATAAAAGTTTATTTTGGTAGATCCTCTTGTGTATGAGAATAAGTTAACTAAGATAATTCTAAAGTGGTACTTCTCTTATTGGGATTGTAGGATAATTTTGTAGAACTTTAATTTAATTATTTTATTTTTTGATTTATAAGTTAGTTTATTTTTAATTTAATCAGGTCTTTAGGTACCGGGTTATTTCTTTATTTGAATATTCTTAGTTTGTTTTCAGTTTCTTAGCTTCAAATCCTTAAAAGGGACACTAACCCATGGTATTCATCTTTGCATAATAAAGTTCTCTCTTTGTGAGATTTTCTTTTCTCTGTGAATATTTGTTCTTCATGCTACATCAAATAGTATCAAATCTATGTAAGTTTTTTTCTCTGTTAGTGTTGAATCAATTTGATATTAGAATCAAATTCTTTCATGTTCAACACTCTTCCTTACATACACTACTTCATCCTAATTCCTCCTTGTTGTTACCTTCTTCTATTTCAATCCTTAAATCACTATTTGCTAGAAGGCGTCCTCAACCCACCTTCTCATTAGCCTTCACCACTAGTGTTTCTCTTCCTCTTCTCCAACACTCTTGATGTCACCTACCTCCTATTACCTTACTATCATATTGCATGCCCATCATCCCTTCCCATCACCTTTTTTGTTCTTTCTTGGTCTCACTATCTCCATTCGCTACAAGCCATTTAGGCCACCAAAATACTTTCTCCATTCTCACGACTCATTAACACAACGATCTACTCATAAAGACACCCATGCCCTTGTTCTCTCTCATTTCTCACCGACCAACGTGTCCTTGCTTGCAAATCATGCCTCTCTCTTCCTTTCATGGGTTGCTTTGTATCACAACACCTTCATACGCTAAAACCATTTACCTCCATTCCTATAAAATTCCATCCCTCCTTTGGCCATCACCTCTTTCTACTAGTTGTCTTCCTATCGGTTGCCTACTGACTAATCTATTTGCCATGACAAATCAACAAGCAACTCATTATTGTGCTCTTCCTCCTATAAGCATGCCTCCTTTTATCCACACCGTATAATCATGTTGGGTTCTTGACCTGCCACCATAAGGAAGAAAACATATGATTTCTTCATGACACAGGGGGCTACTCAGTTATTGATACTCTAATCTCTATTTCATAGATCTTACTTTTTGAAAAAATTAAAATTATTAAGTGAGCATCCATAGAGTTGTCAAATGGGTAAAGTCAGCCACAATTAGGCTTGACTTGGCATGACATGAGTCATGTCATACCAAACTCGAGCCCTAAATAGGTTCAGGTCAAGTGATACCTATGCAATCCATGTGTTGGGTTTTGGATTGGGTATGACATGGTTCCATATTATGCTTGCCTAACAGTAACCTAAGTTGAGTTTGACTTGCATCTTTTTTCAACCAAATTATAATTTATAATAATATTTAATTATAAATATTTTATTTACTTGAAATATTAAATATTTTAATAATATTTATTATAATTAAATAATAAATAAATAAATAAATTTTATTTTAGGTGATTTATTATTTTTTTATAATTAAAAAAAATTAGGCTAGGCCATGTTGGGCACAACTCGATTGTTCCTAGCTAAGGCTCAGATAGGTCACGGTTCTTGCACTTCAGTTTTTCACATTACTTAAATTAGAAAATTTTCCACTTTAGTTGTACATCTCAATATTGCTTAGATCGATATGATTAGAGGAAACATAATCATTGCTACTGCATGTATGAATGATGTAGCTTTTAGGAAGGTTTGTTAAACTGAAAATTAGAGCGAATTATATGAATAGTTTTAATGAATATTTTCCCCAGTACATATATAACTCATGGATAATAGACACCCTAGCTCATAATTTCATACCCCTATGCCTAGAGATGAACTAGATCACTTCCCTTCCTCTATACCCAGAATCATTTTAGGCCTAGACGTGACAAGGGGGATGCCATTAGTTTTGACTGCAATAGTGCCTTAATAGTTTTTTTTATTAGTTAATTGAGATAAACAAATTATTCTGATTGGTACAATATGACCTCTACTAAGCCAGCATGCATGATTGAGCAAATGAGAACTCATTAGACCAGCCTAAATTTTTTGGCAAAGTGCTCAAATCAACCTAGCGCAATATGGACAACCACTTATTGCACATTGGTCTGAAAAGAGAACGTAAACTCATGAAAAGGTACATTTCAAAACATTTTGCAGATGAACTATGCTATAAATGGATAAATCTAAATATATCCATACTTTATTTTGCATGATACTATTCTCAATTTAAATAATTGCACAAGCATTGTGATATTAGGGAAAGTCTAGATGGACCCTTGTTCAACATGGTCTTTGTTAGGAATGTTGTGTTGCTAGAGGAGGAGGAGGGGGTGAATAGCGATTTGCTTCGTTATCGATCATGATTCGTTTGTGCCTGTTTACAAACGGGAATATAAAAACAAAACAAACAATCATAGTACAAGCGCAAGCATGTGAAACCTCCAGTTTTTGCTCTACAGCTTAAAGTTCTAGCAATGCTTCACTATTCTTTTTCCTTGTCGGATACCTTTTGGATGTAGAGAAACTTCTTACAATTTATTCTTTTACAATTAAATACAAGCACAAATCAAATGATACAAATGAAGTATGAAATATAATATAAACAATAATTTACAAGTGAGATCTTGTTTGCTGTTTAGTTGATTTAAAATGTTTTTTAAAGGTCCAGAATGCAGTAGCAATTCTCCTTCAAAGTCTCCAAGAACCGAGGCCTTCAAACATCTCCGAACCCCTCTCTAGACTGATTTTCGCCTAATAATCAACAACTAGAACCCATTAATTGATTGTTCTATTGTAGATCCGAACGTTGTACCTATAGAATGATTTTTCCAATTTAGCTTTGACCAACATCGGTTGATTGATCATTGCCATTAGTCGACTAATGCTTAAATAATTGAGTTTCCTGATCGACTGTCAAACATTCTGTATGCTGCTATAGTGTTATCGTTGACTATTCTTCTTCATCAGTCGACTAATAACAATCAATCGAATTGAACAGTCGAGCTCCAAACTATTCGTTCTCTCTAATAATAATATAAGTCGATTGCTACTCTATAATAGTCGACTGATCATGATCAATTGAGTTGAACAGGTGAGTGTCAAATTCTCTGTTTGCTTGAACAGTACCATCTGTCAATTGCTAATACATAGCAATTGATTAATCATGCTTATAATCCTTGTAGACCTGCTCAAACCTCCAATCTCGGTTGATTACTACTCCATAGCAATTGATTGATACTTCTATTTTAGTCTTTCCAAGGCTAAAACCTTTCTTTACCTAGTATTCGATTAACCATAATCTACCAGGACTTCTCCCGCTTAACATTCGGTTATCCTTAACATGTCAACACTTTACTCACCTAACATTAGGTCAATTTTAATCTGTTAGGACTTCACTCGCCTAACATCTAGTCAATCTGACTTACTAGGATTTTATTATTGTTAAATATCCGATCTTTCTTGACCTGTTGGAACTTTACTTCTTGTGTTAAGCATCCAATCTATCTTGACTTATCGGGACTTCATCATTGTCAAACATCCGGTCCTCCTTCGTTTATTTGGACTTTACTTTTTGTGCCAAA
>JBAMHZ010000023.1:4325912-4342401 GCA_037177395.1 Alpinia galanga
TGATAATCATAACACAAGAACTATTAAGAATCAGTGTCAATGAACTCAATATTGAAATGCAAGAGCAAACAAAACTTGTGCTTATCAATAGCATTCACTAAATGGAGATCATCTTTTTCATATGATGTCATCTTAAGAAAACTCTGGATTACAATAACATCTGTTTCGATTAATTAATGTAAAAATTGCACAGATCGTGTACATTAATACTCAACTTGATGGAAATGTTAGAATAGCTTAATTTATATATACTATTTTTAATCTATTAAGTTAGTGCACTGTAAAATGACTAAAGTCAACCCCTGGCCTTCTCAAACATAGAGGACTCCCTGCACACAGCAAGGGGCCTACTCAATAATGTATCAAGTTATTATTCCGTATAAATGAATAATATTTAATCTAACAAAACCTATCCATTGCCTTGCTCATTCATCAGCAATTTTTCAATAATTCTAAAGATGAAAACGATGAGATGTTGGAACCTCAAAATCTTCTGCAGAACCATTGACTTCTGCACAGAGAAACCAACCCACGGAAAATAAGGGAGAGTGCAATTGTGAAATTTATAATGGGAGAAGCATCAGATTTTCACTTTTCAGAACTTTGGTTGATTTCAGTGCACATCAGCTACAATTAAACGTGTGGACACAAAGACATTAATCCAATCAAGCAATGAGAACTGACCCCTAATCAGAAGGTAAAAAGGCTCGTGATCCAAGTATATTCCACTAGAGACTTCATAAGAAATAACAAGAATAGTACAAAAACATATATCTCAAGTATAATAGTTCACGATCAAGAGCTCATAAAGAAAAATAAGGTGATTCACAGGTAGCTTGGTAATGAAAGATAGGAAACTAAAACAGATCTCAGCTAAATTTCCAGAGCATTTCTGTTAGATTAATACCCCTACCCAATTACATGAAGAAAACTAACAATTTAACACTGTAAAAAAGTGCAGTGATGATTATCTATAGAAAACAATAGAGGCATATTACACAAAAGTAAAAAATGAAAATCCATTCGAAGGAAGCAAACCTTTTCAGGAAAAGCAAAAATATGCCTCTTTATGGAAGGGGTGGACTTGTTTTTTTCAGATATTTCAGAATTCATAGTCGATGTAGCACCCTCAGTTGCAGTGTCATATAGCAGTTCCAGATTTTTATCTTTTCTTTTAAAGAGATCTTCATTGACATTAACTGAAACATCTCCACATACCATGTCCAGATCGCTGACTTTGACACCTTTCTCCCTATGCCAAACAGAAAAATATGAGTATTGTGTTTATCACATGATTGAGAGTTGGTTTTCATTATAGAATGATATTCACAAATATTTTGAAGAACAAATGTAGGATATTTGGTATCTTCAAAATGTCCCAAAACCATTGCAAGATAGTTATATAACTCCTTATTTTGCAACTGGCATACATTAACGTAATTTTTTTTTAAGTTACATGTTTGGCCTAGAAATTTAAAGTTCACAGCAAGCAGTTCTGCAACTTATGAAACATAAAAGAATAGGAATTGGACTATAACAGTGTATTTATTTATCATAGACTACCAGTGTTAAAATCAAGTTAACATTGAGTAACCTATATATCTGATTAATTAGGTAACTGACAAAGGCAAATCACTTGCTTAAAGTAGAACATACCTGTCGTGACCAAAATCACAAGCAACTGACAAGTCCTCACAAATAAAAGCATTCTTCTCCATAACTGAAGAAAATGATTGTTCATCTTGCAAACGATCCTTTTGACATGGATCACCTAAATGAACCATAAATGGTACAAGATGCAATTTGACACGAAGAATCTGATTTGGTTCTTCTCTAGAAATGTCCAACTTAAGTTCTTTGACTTCAATGATTGCTTTTGGCACCTATACCATTTAAAATCAGAACCATAAAACCATATTAGGCACCCTATATGGACAAAAATAAATTAATTTTTAAGCCAAAAATAAGAAACCTGTTTGTATCAATGAAATATAAAAATTCTAGCAAAACTTTACCACTAGTTTCTAGTAACTTCATGTAGGACACAGTCAATGAAAAATCATCTTCATGATCGAACAGCAATATAAATTCAATTGGTGAATGCGGTAGGATTCAATCAAGGGATATGATAAATGTAACCAATCCGACCCTAGATAGTTGGGATTAACAAGGCTAGTTGATGTTGATGTTGATGGATATCTCCTTGTAAATTCCCTATAGCAAACTGGCCTAGAAAGCTATCACTCAGTGTCCTTCCAGTAATGAAGTAAGGTATTCAACTTCTAAGCTGAACTATCTTATGAAGAAACTGCTACTTACTCTAATAATAGTTAACTGGATAATCCAATACAACTAAATTTAGACACAACTGGATCTTTCAACAAAACGGAACAGATATCCTCATGTGTCGCCTAAAGACTATATATTGATACAAGACTAAACTTAGATATTCCAAGTTTTTAAAAACCATATAAATATTTAATCTAAAACTTATGATGATACTGGAACATAAATATTGGTTAACCAATAGCTTGCAGTAGAAAATAAGAAACATCCTACAAATAGAAAACAAGACTGACCATGGGTCCATTTGTTTCACGTAAAATTCTTTTTCTGGGAAACTTTTTCCTCATTTTTCACTGTTTGGAGCACCATAAATTCATAGCCAACTGAAAATTTTAAGTTGGTCAATGAACAAGAAGAGGGTTTTCTATGTGTGTGAGACTTTAGCTCAAGATGAATGGAATAACTTTGCCAGAACCTACTTGATCTTTCTCATTTCCTTTCTCCCTCTATTTTACTTTCCTCTTGCCTTCGTCTACCTCATGCCACAAACCGTCAGTGCCAGATAATTTCCACCGTTCACATCTTCTCCCATGAACATTTGTCTACCACATGCAACAACTCCCATAGAGCAATGGTGCCATGACAGCACCTCCTAGTTCCCACGGATGTTGACAGCACCTCCAGCATCAGTTCCTCAACTCAAGGAGCATTGATGGTACCTCTGTTGATGATCAGTCACAATGCCCATAGGGGATTAGTGACACCTAAAGAGTTGGTGGCACCTCCCACAGAGGAATGGCAACACCCCAGAAAGGATTGATGGCATCTACGACATCATTTCCTTAACGATCAACATTAGGAGTTGCTCCAACAACAAGGGATAGTTATTCTTGCTTGAGGCACCCATAGCGTTGGTTGCCTGAGCGCATTTAAGGGTCAAAATAAGCACATTTGAGATGGGAGGCTCAGCAGTTGCAATATGACCAAGATTGGCAGCAAGGAAGCATTCTAGGGTGACAGAAAATTGTGGCACTGCAAGGATGGGACAACTATATGGGCTTAAAAGGCTAGAATGTTTTGTCATGTAATAAAAGTTTTCTTTGTAAAAATTTTCCTAGGATAACATGTTATCGATTGAAATTATTTTCTGCAAAACAAACAAACCCTAAGTCGCTCAATAAAAACACCTTATTATTGCAGCATCTGATAGTTAAACACTTCATCTACCCCCTACTTATCCATGTTGAATACCGACAGTCAAGCAATAACACTCCAAGGGACACTCAATATCCTTATTGACCTTGTGTACAAACTTTCAAAAATAATTGTGACAAATATTTACATCCACACTTGTGTCAAAGCACTCGTATCCAAGTCAAAGTAATAGAGATTAAGTATAATCTTCATCCATAAATACCCCTTGTACTGCAAATATTGTGGAAAACTAAAGTTTGTGAATATGGAGAAATCGTGAAGAGATGTATATTAAAAAAAAGAAGACAAATTACAGTTAGGATTTTAATATCTACTCTTCAGTATAAAAATATGTTGAAATCACATGGCAAAATATGATATTAATTTAAGATACAAGGAGAAAATGTTAAAAGGAGAGCAGACTAATCTAAGGAAAAAAGAAGATACTAGAAGGGAACAATGACTAATCTATCTATTGAGATTGCACTATCAAGAGTGATGATACTAGAATTCCAGCATCTACTATCAAAGAGGAGAAGTGCAAACTAAATTTTTGGTTATCTAATTTTACCCCAAGAAAAATAGATGTTGGAAGAATGGGAAAAATAAAACTGGTACTGACTTCAAGAAAATAGAGAAGATGGAAGAGGAAAAGGAAATAATCTCACCTTAAATCATACACACAATGTATCAAAAGAGAGTGGCAGATGAAAATTGAGGGCAAAACAATGATTCAACAATGTGTAAACTTGAGATGTAAATGGTAAATTACAAAGTTTAAAATTTCGACCCGTATTGAGGTTTCGATCTGCAATTGAAACGATACGATTTCGATATAGTATCGTATCATATTAATAAATTTCAATAATTTTTAAATATAAAATACATAAATTAAAAATAAAAATTTTAACTTAAATATGAAAAAAACAAAAAAATTATGGAAAAAAATTAATTATAATAGTAAAATTAATTTAAATAGGATTAAAAAGCAAAATAAATTTTAATAATAATAAAATTATTATTCATAATATATAAATTAATAAAATAAATTTTAAAATAATTTTATGAAATATTTTTAAATTAAGATGATAATTTTAATTGATTTGTATAGTTTTAAACTATAGTTTGAGGAATTGATAATTAATCGTATAAGTTATAAATATGATACGGAAGACAACTGCCGAGGAAGAAGCGACAGCGGCGCGGCAAAATCGCGTGGATTGCGATTCGGCAGTATGATTGTGATCCCGCACAATGGTAGCGTTCGCAATCATGCACGCCGATAGCGATCACGATCGCGCAAGCTGACAGTGATTGCGATTGCGATCATGCACGCCGACAGCAATCGCGATCGCGTATGCCGGCAGCAATCGTGATTGCGATCACACATAGTGGCAGCGATCGCGATCATGCAGCGAGATCGCGTTCCGGTGCCAATTCCTCGTTGGAATGAAAAAAATCGATTGTTTCGCCCGAAATGACTCGATATTTAATACCTTGGGTGAAACAATTGAATCTATAATGGAATAATTGATTGATGGTGATAAGCAGTCGAATGTTGAGTGAAAAACAACTGCGACTTGAAGCGTATAAAAAAAGGATTTTGTGGAAGATTTCGATTTTGGTTCTTGGAGATTTTAAAGGGAAAATACTACTACATGACCTTCAAGAAATGTTCCAAAGTAAAAATAACGGGCAAACATAGTTCACTTTGTAAATTGTTGTTTACATTGCATTTCCTATTCTTTGTTGTATCTTTGTATTTGGTTGTATTGTTTGTTCAAGAATAGGTGCCGCAAGAAGTTTCTCCACCTCCGGAAGGTATTCGGCAAGGAGAAAGATTAGTGGACTTTCGCTAGGATGCTAGATAGTGGAGTAGAAATTGAGGGTTCCGAACCATATAAAAATTTCAGTTTGTTGTGCTTGTATTTTTGTTTGTATTTGTCTATTTTATTTTTCGTTGCGTATTGAATTGTTGTAAACGAGCACTCGATCAACGATTGACAACGAAACAAATTGCTATTCACCCCCTCTCTAATGATGTCATCGGTCCCAATAAATTGTTCGTTGAACTTCAAGGTTTTTGTTGAGCATGAATAGAAATTTGTAAGCTCTTTTCAACAATTTGCCTATAGCTGATTCTGCCTTTAGGGTCATTTCAATAATGTTCTTTGTATGTATTAACTTGCTGCCAATAGCAGTTGAGAGTGTTAAAATATTAGGTTATCATCAATTCTCCTTGCTGTAAATCATGTTAAATAGTTTCCATTTTGGTATTCTAGTCTTCCTCACTCCTTCCTAAAGTTCTGCTATCTCATATAGAGGATAAATTTCTCCTATTTCGTTGTTTATATAATTAATCAACCATGACATAACTTTACTTTTGTGATTTTCAGCTTCTGAATTTTGGATGGTTTGCCTTTGGAGGGGTTGTTCCTCTAGCCTTTGTCTCATATGAACATTATTACCAATTGGGACTATCAGGGAATTGTTCCCGTTGAGTTTGTGTTCTGTAACGAGGATTTGACTCCATCTAATGTTAGACTAGGCTGGAGACATTATAATTTTGTTGAGAGTTTATGCGAGTTGTTCTGGAGGAGGAATTGAGTCTCTTTCTATGGCTATTTCTGACATTGAATGTTGTAGAGGGATCAAATGTTGGCTTGTAATGATAGCAAGCAAGAGGGCTGCTAATATTGGTGTCAGCTAACAATGGAGAAAGAGGCTAGGGTTAGCTGACATTTAATGCCTAAGATGGGAGCAATGGCTAGGAGTTGGAGAGACGGCTAGGGTTGACTTTGATACTATGTTGGAAATTTAAATTATATTAACTCACAAAAATCATGTTGTACAACCCTACTTGTAGATGATATCACATTCTAGAAAATAAGAAAAGATAATTTATCAAATCTCCTAAAAATAAGAAAAAAAGGCAAGAAAAACAAATAAACAAATATATATATATATATATTTATATAACAAGAGAGTCTAATAACTTCTCATATCTTTAAAGATTTTCTACGAGGCTGATTAGCTAATTAAGAGTTGTAGTTATACAAAGAAGCAAAAATATTCTACAAATAATAACAATGCCATTATATAAGAAGTGGATAGACAAATTTCTCCCTTTTCTGCAATAAATTTATAAGGCCAATCTGAGTGAAGTTTACTTTATATAATTTATAATTAATGAATCCATATTATTGTACTTAATACTTTTGATATCTAGTTGAATTAATGAGGTATTTTTTGTTTAATTCAATAGTTTTGCTATTTATGTTGTTATTTTTCTCTTTAAATTTTTGAGTCATCTATGGAAAATGATTTTAGTGTTGTTTTATGATGTTTCTCTTTTCTATTTAAAAATTTATTTAATTGCAATGATGCTATGCTATCTTTATAAAATCATTGATTTTGGTACTTGCCACTTCAAAAATGTGGAAATATGTCATTTTAATTGATTAATTACTCATCAATGTAAGTTTTAATGGATTAATATAAATGTAAAATTTATTTTCATGGGAAATGTAGATTTAATTAGTATTCACATTTTTATTTAAGTTAAAATTAGTATTTGTATTTTAAAATTTTAATTTGTACTAAAATTATTCAAAATAAAAGGGGCAATCCGGTGCACAAAGCTTCTACCAATGCGAGGTTTCGGGGAAGAGTTTATAGTATAGTCTTATCCTGATTTGTAAGAGACTGGTTTTATAACTCGAAACCGGGATCTTTAGATCATACGACAACAACTTTATTATTTGCCAAAGCTCTCCTTCTAAATATTTTAATATAGTATTCAAAATACTATATTATAATTTTAATCATGAATATTAGTGCTTTATCATATTCATAATTTTTATATATTTGGAGTCATTGTTTATCATTATCATTAAAGCAATGATCAATTGATATTTTATTAAAAAATTAAAATATTTATAATTACTTGTTTAAAATTTTAACTTTTACAATTAATAATATCTAGTTTTGTTTTTTGTGAAGAATAAATATGTAAAAGTTAGTGTGTATATAATTTAACTGATTTGCACAGGATGCCAATTGACCCACTTATTTGACTAACGAACAAAGAAATTCGAGCCTCTCCCAGTTGATTATCTTGTCTGATGATTTTTAATTACACACCTAATAAAGTTCCTATATATCAGAATCCAAGAGGAAATAAAGTTTTGCAATATAATTCAAAGAGGTTCTCACCTTTCATGTTGACACCATTCTCTAGAAGCTTTAAACAAAGAAGGCCAGCCCCCAGGGCTGACCTGGCCAGTGCAGCCGTGTTAAGGTTTGAAAGGACAAGGGGTCGATTCATGGAGTTCACCGTCAGACTACCGATGACTCCGCATTTCTGTGCTTGCCACTTGGCATCTTGATTTACCCCCCTCCCCCTTCACACGTAGGGGCAGTGGTGGAGGGCCGTTAATGTGGCGGTTCCATATTTTTTTAAACAAAGAAGGCCTCTTGTGGATCAGAGTATTGGTAATATTGCAAAAATAATTTCTCTGTTACCTTGTCAGGATGAGAGGTGCTCAAAGCTGAAAATTTATCCCATTCTCCAGAAGGTGATTTGTCTATTTTTTTTTCTTTTGAATCTCTCTATTAACTATGCTCTCTCAGCATTTCAATATTTACAGTTTCATTCTTGTGATTATATTTAGGTGAATCTTGAGAGAATTTTGAGGAAACCGGAAATTGATGCTTTTGCTGAGGAGCTGAAAGCACATCAGGTAAATCATATTCTGCTCATCAGTTGTTTCTCATCTAGTTTCTTGATATGGTGATGTTGTCTTTTTTTTTCAACCAGAAAGCCCTTTTACCAGATAACTTTACTGTGTTAGATCGGGCAATGATTGAGCACAATCTCCTGAGTGCCAGCAAATTATATACAAATATAAGGTTTGAAAAGGAGGGAACATGTGTTATGTAGTTCCTTATCCTCATTGTTTATTTTTCAATTGTCTTTTTTCTTCCGTGACCAGTTTTGAGGAATTAGGAGCTTTATTAGGAATTCCTCCACAAAAGGTACGTCTCTGTAGATTTACTCCTTTCAATTTTCATGATATATATATCCTTTGGCTGTTAGATAGCCTTGTTCCATTTCATAATTAACATTTATCTTCTTTTATACTTTATGGGAATGTTTTTCCTTATTAACATTTGACGAACTTATCTTTCATGGCCAATGCTTTCGGGCTTGTTTTCTTGATTATCTTGTTTCTTGTTTTCCTCACTTCCATTGGCAGATATTCTCTTGTTTCTGTTAGTATGGTCAATAGCATATATCCTCTTGTTTCTTCTGTGTGGTGTCGTGATACTTTAACTATAAGAAAATGAAATAATATCTGGTTTCACCTATAACATTAAATCCTCTTTTTAGAATATATTGATCATGCAATAAATTGTTGGATAATCATACAACCAAGCTGTTTATGGTGTGCTGTTTAGATAAATTTTATTATGTCACCAATGTAAAATAATGCTAGCAAGACTTGCATGGAAATTCTGTTGCATAGTAACCATTTTTCAATTTTATATTTTTTGTTGCTTCTTGAGTGTAGTAATAGACAGTTTGGTTATTTTTATACTGGGTGAGTTCAATGTAAAGAAGATAAATTGAGTAATATTTATTTTATTATCTTTTTTTTCCTATGAATTGGCTTTTCCTACAAAATCGGAAAGCTCAAATTGTGTAAATTTGTTTTGTTAATGCACAAACTCTAGTTAAAAGAGTTGTAAAATGTAACTTTAGCCATGAAGCTTTCTATGAATTTTACTTTTGAGAGAAAGAAGAGGAGGGGAAGTATAAAAGAGAAATAACAGCTTTTATTGTTTCTGGAGATTGCTTAATCTTTTTAAAACTTGGTAGAAAATTGCTGATTTTTTCCAATGACATTGCTTGGAGTAGAATGATAGTAGTCTCCCAAGTTATCATTAGGAATAATTGCTAGTTTTTGTAGCTTTTAGGAGTTTTAAACATCATTGGTTGTGGCCTGATTTGTCCTAATTACACTGATTTACTTTTAAATTCCTAAAGAGATGATGTTCTGGTAGAAAGAGGAAGCGACTGAGGGCAATGTTTAAAGTGTTGAGCTATGTGACACAGTTTGTGACCTCCTAGAGGTTCCGGAGCATTCCAAGCTGCATCTCCATCATTTTGGAAGTTTCTAGAATACCCTAAGATTCTTCTTTAATCTTGTAGAATAATCTAGATATGTGATAGCTGTCGTAGAAGAGTTTCTAGAATTCTGCATTAGAAATATCTTCAAAAATATTTTGGAGTCTCCACCACAAGATTCCTTAGATTTCATCTGTTCATTAACAATACCAAGCATATGATGGGCTAGCTCTCTTCATTTATTAATTATCCAATTACCCAAGTATTGTAAAGCATTAACAATACCTTGCTCTTCCAAGCTTTTCTGAGTTCTTTGCTTATTTGAGTTAGGCTTACTTAGCGTCTTACAAGAGGGATGTCTAAGTGTCGTACCATACTAGCGTCTAAAGAATTTAGCATGAGCATCACTTAGCAATCAATGAGCAGCAAGGAAGACAACTCCCAGCAATTAGGGAACCATACGGACAAATCATGAGACATTATCAATGGCTTTGACACTCGCCTTGCCACGTTGGAGTTGTCATTTAGTGGTGGCTTCAAGGGGAAGAAGCTTGAACTTGAGGCAATTCAGGAGGAATTGCATGGGGAGCTACGAAGGGTTCTTAGTGTTGTTGTAGATAACTTGCATAAGAGTGATGATGCTTTAGAAGCCATGATCGAAGCATTGCAGGCTGAAGTGAGTGAGCTTAAGGGTGAGCTTGCAGCATGTTAGGCTAGCATGGGATGAGGTGGGACCATTGCCCGAACACCAATTAGGGTGGATGTGCTAAAGCCAATGGTCTATGTAGGAAGTGATTTGTTGAAGACAACATTGATAATTTTCTTTAGGGCATGGAAGAATATTTCAAGTGCATGGGATTATGGATGACGTAATTAAGGTATGCACTACAACACTATAACTAAGTGATATTGCAATGACATGGTGGAGGCAAAGGTGCGATGATGTAAGGCTTGGGGGTGTTAGCATCGATACTTAGATTAGAGGGATTTTGTGACCGAGCTTAAGCAATAGTTCTACCCATAGTATGCCAAGGACGAGGTATGAGCAAAGTTATGCAACCATACCAGGGGAAATATGGGCGTGCTACTAAGAGTTCCAAGAGCTTCTGCTTGATATGCCTGAAATGAGTGACAAGGATGCCTTTCCTTCATGAATGGTCAAAAGGGATGGGCTAAAAATGGAATTGCAATGTAGGGGAGTGCACTCTTTCTTAAGCCATCGCCGTAGTTGAGTCTCTCATTGAGTTCAAAAAAGTCGACTTCTCAAAATTCAACTACCAGTCTAGTAGTAGGGGAGGCAAAGCAAAGGAATAAACATCTGAGGAGGATAGGTCTAGAAAGTCATACTTCGAGAGCAAACCATTTCAAAAAAAAGGTGACAAACAAAGCATTAAGTGCTTCCATTGCGAGGGACCCCATTGAGCAAGGGAGTGCCCAAAATGATTGGAACTTTTAGCCATCATGCGAGAATAAGAAGAGCGTGGGAATGAGACATCACAAGTAGAGGTTCTCCACCCCTTGAATGCCATGAAAATCGAAGTCTTTGGCTAACCTAAGGGGATGATATTCATGAAAGCTAAAGTAGTAGAACTCAGATTCAATGCCTTGACACTGGGACGTCTGATATATTTCTTACCATGGATGTTGCAAACAAGTTGGGTCTCAAACCACAACAGGAGGGGATTCTTGAAGACAATTAATTCAAAAGAAGTCATAGTCATTGGCATTGTGAAATGGTAAGTTAAGGAGATTATCTCAATTATTCAAATGATTATTGGGATTTACTTCTTGGACTAAATATTTACCATAATTATGCCATTCTCCAACTCCCTATATGTCATTGACCCAAAACATCAATGTATGGTGCCAATCAAGCAGGAGGTTGGCCCTGCCACGAAGCTATTATCAGCAATACAACTCACTAAAGGATTGCAAAAAAGTGAAGTTACTTTTCTGGCTGCACTCAAAACTCATAGTACAGAATAAGAAAAGGAAAGTAGCCTCATTCCCCAAAAGGTGTGCTTGGTGTTAGAAGAAATCAAGGACATCATGCCTCTGGAACTACCCAAGAAAGTACCTCGAAGCATGAAGTGGATCACGTATTGAACTCATTCCAGGAGCTAAGCCACCAGTTTGAGCTCCATATCGAATGTTACACTCTAGAACTAGAAGAAATGTAGGCAATTGAAAGAACTGTTAGATGCGGGCTTCATTTGACCATCCAAGGCATCCTATGGTGCATCAATGTTATTCTAAAAAAATTCTGATGGATCATTTTAGATGTGCAGAGGCTCGCTCTCAACAAGTTACAATCAAGAGTACTCTATTCCACTTTGCAGACTTGTTCAATCAACTTGGCATCGTAAGAATAGCCGAGGAGTACATTGCTAAGACAACATGTACTATCTGCTATGGTTCTTTTAGATTCTTCGTCATGCCCTTTGGCCTTACTAATCCCTCTGCAACTATTTGCACACTTATCAACAAGGTACTTTAACCTTTCTCAGACAAGTTTGTGGTTCTTTATCTTGATGATATTGAACATGTACACACTGGTCCTGGAGATGCTTTGAGCCAATGAATTATATGTGAAGAAGGAAAAGTTACATTTGCATAACTAGAACTTATCCTTGATGTAACTCTATCTTTATGGGAAACAGTTCAGTTAATCTTCTTGGCATTTTCACTTTTATCATTGCATCGTCATATATATTCTTAATTTCTTCAATATATGATACACCAATACCTTTTTTTCTTCTAGAATTCTCTATATAATTTTCATTGAGACTCTGTCATAAGTTTTTTCAAGATCAATAAATATCATGTGTAAGTCTTGCTTTTATTTTTGATACTTTTCAATTAGTTGTCTGAGAAAATATATAGCTTCTATTATGGATCTTTTTGGCATAAATCCAAATTGATTTTTGATTGCTGTGGTCTCTCTTATTTTTTTCTATTACTTTTTCTCATAATTTTATGACATGACTCATTAGTTTAATATTTCTATAATTTACATAATTTTGTATGTTTTCTTTTTTTTCATATAAAGGAACTAGAGAACTTATTCTCCGTTGATCATTTTTTTTTTCATTTTCAATATCAAGTTGAATAATTTTGTAAGCTATTCATCACCTAAATTTTCATTGAAACGTTGATGAAAATATAGTGACTTGATTAAAAATGGATAAGGGGCGAAGTTAAATTGAGATGTTAAGGCTTTCGTGAGTTGACTGTTCAATGACTTATATCCATAGACATGAGGATAGAACTCAACATAAGTGGATTTAATCTTAGAGATGGTCTAAATTAGGGTCAATCAATAGTTGATTGGTGACTAGGACATCTAATATCCCAAGTGGATTTAGGATTTGAGATTTACCAATCCACTGGTGTTGGAATCAAGTAGTCGACTAATTGATTAGTCAACTTATGAAATAGGTACAGGCAATTTATTGTTGACCAAAACACTAAAGTCTACTACTGAAATAGGTAATTGATTGTCAACTAAAACTCTAACATGATAAGTCAATTGATAGACACTTGCAGATTTCAATCGACTGGTAGAACAATCAACTTGTGAACAAAATATTTTTATTGATGGTTGAGTCGACTGAGTAGTTGATTGATGATATATGACAATTGACTGCTTGCTCATGTGGCAAGTAGAAAGGTGTCATTGCTTTGCAGTAATGTTCAGATCTTGAGGACTAGTTCATTAATGGCGATATACTAGTCTAGTGCACAGCAGCAGACAACAAGAGACATTGGAAGATTAAAGGCTATAAAAGGAGAGCTCTATGGAGTCAGCTAGCTAAAATAGAGTTGCTTAAGCCTTATTATAGCTTCTCCCTTCTCTCTAGGCCTTCATTATAATTCTCTTATACTCATTATTGCACCTCCTTGGTATTTGATTGAGAATAAAAGATAATGACTTTCTGAGAGTGATCCATCGATGGATTATAGGCCATGGAGTGTGGAGTACGAATTTGGGGTTATCAAATCACATTAAAGAAATGCTCTAATTGAGATTCTTTTATGTTTTCATTAACAATTTGAATTGCCATAAATGTGGAACTATCTTGGGAGCATGGATTCAGAAAAGGAGTGAATAGAAGGCTAATATTAGGAGCTTAACTGAAGGAGGTTGAGATGCAGGATTTATTATGGTCCTGCAAGAAGTTGAATGACATTGTTTGGGGGAAATGCCCAGACAAGGATCACTCTGAAATTGTCGATCTTCGTTGGGCAACTAGGTTTCCTAGCTGCTTAGCCAACACAGTCATGATGAAGTTCAATAGAAAATGTTGGATGTGTAGAATACACTAATCTAAAGAAACTGTTCTTTCTGTTTTCTGTTCCCTCGAATAAAACATCTGGTAGATAGTTCAACAAGCTATGGAAGAGATCTGAAATGAAGGGTTAGAAGTCCTCAGATCCTAAAGAGACTCAGAAGGATAACAAACAATTCTCAGATTCTAAGAAGAGTCAAAGGATCAACAAAGGCAAGCTTGAAAAGAAACGCTGATGGTCTCTAGACTAAGAAAAGTCCTAAAATCACAGATAAGCTTGTGGGCCTAATGAGCATTTGAAGTAAGAATGTTTTCTAGATTGTAATAATACACAGATTTGCGGGAAGGAAAAGTTACAAGCGAAATGGTCCTTACAGATTAAGTGGCCAGGCCTGGGATTTCTTGAATGTTCTTTTACCTTTCCTTTTTTTGTGTTCTATCAAGAACTTGACTTTCTATTTTGGAAAGGGTCCTTTTCATTAGACCAGCCTACCTTTAATTTGCTCATCATGGACAACCTTCTTGTATTTCAGGGGAACAATACCCTCTAGAACTCATCAAACCTTAACAATATAAGTCCAAATAGGCTAACTATCAGAAGTCAATGAAATTCTTAGTGAAATTGAGCAATTCAGCCATAAAAGTAGATGGGCTTCTTGTAATGTTTGATGCCCCTGTCTATTTCCTTGACATGCTCAATGGCAATTCAGTTGAGTTCTTGGCATCAATTAGAGATTTAATGGCTTTTCATCTCCATGACTTGATTATCAAAAGTCTAACTGCAACTGCTGTCCAGATAATTGTTCATTTTCATGGTGTAGTGGATAGCTCTCAAACTCATTTTCATTAGTTTGTCCATTTCAGCCAGCTAGTGTTCTTTTACAATTGGGCTGCATTCTCCTTCTCTAGCAGTAGGGTGTTGTGCACTTATCTACCTTTGTAAGGTAGAGTCAGATGCTCATGAAGGAAGTGAAAATTGGTTGACAAGATTAGCACTTTTCACCTCAGATTGATTCATCACTTGATTCTTCTAAGGCCTAAGCCATGGGCTTCTGGAGTCATATTGGTAAAAATACAAATTATTATTTTTTGGGTGCTTGGAAGCGGTAAGTTTCCTCTGAAGGGTAGTTGCTAGTTGGTGAAGATTTTTTTTGGCAAATTTAAAAGCGTTAACAATGGGGTATATTGGGGTATATTTGGTTGAGCCATTGAGGGCTCAGATGTAGATAGAGGTTCCAATGGTGCATGCTAATGTTGGGCTTAACATGCTTTTCGAAAGGTCAATTGGGTTGGGCATGGTCCACACTATTTTGGCTCGTGCAAGGCATGACCCAAAAAGCTTTAAGGGTGACCCAACCCAAGTTCATGACTTGAGGTGTCATGTCAGACCTTTTTTTAAGATTAATGAATTTATTTTTAAAAAATTACTAAAAAATAGTAAAAATATTTACAATTCTATTAAATGTGAATTTTTATTAAATTATTTTACAATAATAATTAATACTAAAATTTTACATATAAAATACTAGGCCGAACTCAGCCTGTGGTTGAGTCTAAGGCCACAGCAGGGGACAATCTATTTAGTCTAAGATTGTGGGCTATGACCCTTACACTTGGACCCATACTTGTGACAAGGATTGGCTTAACATGAGCCATGTGCATTTTTGCATAAGTCCGAAAAAGCAGGTTAGGGTAAAGCATAATGTCAAAAGGGTAAGTTGGGCCATTCTCTAAGGGAGATAGGTCAAAGCAAATCACAATGTCGCAAACAAGCCAAGGTCCGGTAAATAGATGAAAATGGCCAAAATGGCCACAAGACAAAGCACAATATTATATAGCATGCCCGAGGGAGTAGGCACCTAGGAGACCGGGCATTATAGATGGGGAAATTTGAGGAAGGACAATGCCTGGTTTGTGTTTGATCCCTTGCCACGATGGAGATAACCTAGTTGACTCGAGCCCTTGCACCACAACCCTAGCATTTCAGCATGTGCTTATGGATTGGGTTGGGCATGACCTGTAGCATGCTCGACTTTGTCGTGCCATGGGCCTCCAGTTGTAGGGGTATATAATGACACAAGTATTTCATCTCGAAGTTTGGAAATCAAGGTTAGAGTCACTTCCTAATCCTATGGAAAATCACCTTAGGAGTCTGAAAAACCACAAATGCCCAAGGAGAATGCTCAGGGAAATGTACAAAAGAACTCTCTAGAAGTAAACAACATAGTTTAATAATATTGGGAGAGGATGGTGTGTTATTAATAAGGAAAGAAATGGAAATAGAAAGCAACTTGGTATGAGATTCAAACTTGTAGAAGCTCTAGAGTTTGAATCACCTGTAGTAGGATTTTCATTATGGTTGGCTAGATGAGGTGACCATAGCGAAGACCTATAACTTCAAGTTTTTCTCACTTATTTTGAGGAACTAATGACATTGGTTAACTCTTTGGCATAGTATGTTCTTAGTGAGTCTGTGGAGATGTTGAGCAGTGTGCCAGATAAGTCCCACTAGGTGGGTGTCAACCAATATGGTTGTAACAAAGAAAAACTCTCTTCTTTCTTTATGGATGTTGCGATACCCTTGACTTCT
>JBAMHZ010000023.1:4377243-4389025 GCA_037177395.1 Alpinia galanga
GACTTACAACTGATACGTAGCATAATTGAATAAAATAGATGTTATATTGAGTAACCAAATTATCCTCAAAAGGTTTTTATTTATTTTTACGGTGTTAGAATGAAGGGAACCAAAATCAGCTAAGGGAACCTATCACGAGAACCCCACAAGCTCGCCTTGTTTAAGAACTGTTACTCATAAATAAATCTTTAAGTCTGGTTCTATTATTCTAAAATCAAAATTCTCTTGTCAATACTTCCCTTGATTTTTAAGATATGTAAGAAAATTCAACAATCAATTAACTCTTAAAACCAAATCAGAAATTGATAATTACTTAAATTAGGAAAAATAAGTTTAATAATCAAGAAATAGTCAAAGGTCTAATCCCTCATCCTAAGATTACGGAATTTTACTCCATAGATCAGAAGTTAAAGCACAGAGGTTTTATAATAGACATATGACAATTTTACAATTAAGAAAAAAGATATAAAGAACTTGATTATTGATGTCGGAGACGGCTCCTCCACGTAGAATCTGCTCCTCGATGACTCCTAGATGTCCTCTTCTCTCCTCTTGCTCGGCCCCCTTGGCTTAGAACCCTAAGCCTCCTTTTATAGCCTTTTGATTTGAAGAAGTCGAGATTTTTTATAACTGATGGGGTCACAGCACGATCATGCCAATTGGCACGGCCAGACTGTGTTACGCAATTGTCACAATAGAATTGTCCTGACACGATCGTGCCAGTTAGCATGGCCAGGCCATGTCAGGCTTTAGATTGGAAAGGTCTGGGTGCCCTTTTGGACACGACTATGTCGGTTGGCATAGCCAGGCCATGTCATCTTCTATGCTAAACAGATCTTGGCTCTTCTTTGGACATGGTCGTGCCGATTAGCACGGTCAGGCCGTGTTGGCTCCTAAAATTTTTAGCACACCTGTGTTCCTCAGCTCTATCTCTTGGACATGATCGTGCTAGTTGGCATAGTCAGGCTATGTAGGCTCTTGATTTCTCCTTTTTTCCTTATTTCCTGTAAAAAAAAAAAAGTACCCACAAAATATATGCAATGGATGATGTTTTATGCTAAAATGAAGTTAATTATGAAGAACACATGCAAAATAAGTTAGGAAAATATCTATATATTTCATGCACATCAGTGAGACAATTAACAGTCGATTGATAAAGCTATCAGTTGACTGCTAGATTCAAGTGATAGCATCAATGAAGTGTTAATTCAAGTTTTTAACTAAAATAAGGTTGTTTCAGTCATTATGATTACCCTAAGTATTTTAACTACCTTAACCTTTTGATATACTTGGATAAGTATTCGAAAGGAAAATGTTCTTGGTATAACCAAAAAGGGTGAGAAATTCAACTTGGAGAAGAATATATCAAAGTTGATACATTGTGCAAGAAGTTAAGGTTTAAGGTGAACTTTTGACCTCATAATTTAGAATTTCAGAATTTTCTAAAATTTTAGGAACACCAAAATATTATTAGTATAATAATTAAGAGGGAGCATGTCTTGAGAGGGAGGTGTATCTTAAAGGCATGAGATGTGACCTAAGATGAGAAGATTGACTTAAGAGAGAGATACGTAGTTGCTATGATCACAATTAAGCATGGGAGAAAATAGAAAGTAGAGAACCTTCCTTGAGATGTTGGCATGAGTTAAGAATGATAAAGGGGAAAGGAATTTATAAAGATTTTTTTATATATGTCAAAGGGGGAGAATGAAGAGTTTAAGTTTGAAAACTTTTATGCTTTAATATAAGAAGTGAAAATTGAGCTAATGGGCTAGTCTAACTTGAACATATTGTCAAACATCAAAAAGAAAGAAATTATTAATGCAATGGAACTTTGATCAAGCTTGACCAAGTTCAAGTTAAGTTTTAATGTTTAAGCAATATATGTGACGACCAAATAATATTCTCAAGGAGAGATTATTAGTCAAGGGTAGTCAAGCTCTTTTTGGTAAGTGAAGGGAGAGATTATTAGAGAGAGATTATTGATGCAATCAACCTTGATGATTGAGTAAGAAGTCCAAGTGTGTCACAGTTAATCGAATACTAGGTAATCAGAAGTCCAATAGGGAGTTGGTAAGGGCAAAGTCCAGGTGAATTATAGAGGACCAAACACTTAGCATCATATGATGAAGCCCAAGTGGATCATGGAGAACTAGATAATTGGCACGAGAGGTGAATCCTAAGTGGATCATGAAGAATCAAACACTTGCCATGTGGATTAAAGTCCTAATAGATCATGGAGAACCACAAGTTAGCATAAGATTGAAAGTCCAAATAAGTCATGGAGGACTGAATGTTTGATAATGGTGAAGTCTCGACATGTCAAGATTGATTAGATGTTTAACATAAGAAGGAAAGTCTAAACAAGTCAAGGAGGACTAGATGTTTAGCATTAGTGAAGTCTTGGTGGGTTAAGGATAATCGAATGTCAAGCAGGTGAAGTCTTAACAAGTCAAGAATGATTAGATGCTAAATGAAAGAAGTCCTAGTAAGTTAAGGTCAATCGAATACTAGGCAAAATAAGGATTCAGTCTTGAGAAAACTGAAATAGAGGTATCAATCGACTATTATAGAATGATAATCAACTAATAAACTATAAGCCTCGAGTTTGGGAGTTTGAGAGAGTTTAGGTTATGAGAAATTGATTGTTGGGTGTTAACAGTCGACTGATTCATCAATATCGAGTAAACAAAATATTTGAAACTCAATTGCTCAAACTCGATGATCAACATCAATCAATTAATGGAGAGAAGCAATTAACTAATGTCACTATTCAAGGGAACAAAAGGTTTGGAACTTGATTGCGGGACTCGACAATTTAGGCAACAGTTGATTGATGTCTTCTATGTTGAGTTGGAAAGAGCTGCTCTACAGGTATAATGTTCGAATTGACCAGAGCAATCATTTGATGGATGATATCAATCGATTGTTAAGTGGAAATCAATCCCAACTTAAATGGCTATAAAGGATTTGTGAAAGATTTTTGATGTTATTCTTAATGATTTGGAGAAGAGTGTTACTGGATTTTCATACCTCAAGAGCTAATCCAAAAGTAACAAAAAAACAATCAAAGCTAAGTTTATTTGTGTAAACTTGTTTATTTTAATTTCTTTCTATTTCATTTGTACATTTGTATTTAGCTTATATTGTTTATAAGAACATATGCTCTAAGAGATTTCTCCGCTTTTAAAGGATAAATTTTAGTAGACTGTCACTACGACATTAGATCATAAAGTAAGAACGGAGGTTCTAAATAATATAAAATCAATTTGTTCTTATGTTGTTTATTTTGTTTTATGTTTATATTTCTACTATGTTTTAACTCACTGTAGATGAACACAAAGATTAAAAAACAATGATAGAATTACAGATAGCTATTCATCCCCCTTTAACAATAGCATTGTAAATGAACACAAAGATTAAAAAACAATGATAGAATTACAAATCGCTATTCATCCCCCTTTAACAATGTCACTTGTCCTAACAAAGGGGGCATCCAACAAAGAACGTGTGATCTTGGTGCTCAAATCATTTAGCTTATTTACTAGAAGATTGGCCGACGAGGCCAAGGTCCAACCAGTAACACTCCCCAGCAAGTAACACTAAGAAATATTGGAATCGATGGCCAAGCCTCATCGGGCTCCCTTAAGTGGTCTGACTAAAGTTAATCTCATGCCCCGGGCCAATGGTAAAATGTCAAAGCACTCAGTAAAATTTTAAGGTACCTTTGGTTCGGTATCCTGCCATAGTAAATTTATAAAAAAATTTCTCCCAAAAAGAGCTGGACCTTAAAATGTTGAATTGTCGATGAAAAATTTTCATAGGACTAAATTGATCACCCTTCAAATTAACCGGAGCAAAAATCTAAATACCTAATACTAGCTTAAAAAAAAAACCTAAAGTCAATGTCACAAACTGCTAAATTTCAAGGACGTGTGGTTGGTGCCTCAATGCAGATGGGCTTTGGGATATTTTCAATTGAGTGAAATCCCTGGGGAATACCCCTGTCCATTAAAGCAGACATCCATGTAAAGAAGGAAAAAAACACAAACAAATGTTATCCACAATAAGGTGATATATCTGTACATCAATCTTTCGTAAATGAATCACGGTGCTCTCTCCACTTAAAGAATAACAAATGCAGACTATGCAATTAATGGAGTCTACAGGAAAAAAGGGCATCGGTGATTGAAAATTTTGTTACTGTGATCTAAAACCCGGGAAACAAAAGTGATCATTTTCAGGCATCAATCACAATTTCCGCTGGATGTCCAGATTTATTGTAGTGTGAACAAATGCTCTGCTGGGTACGCCAAGTTCTACAACTGTTTCCTGCATCAATAACATGAAACAGTCAAGAGACGAAGTGATTAGAGTTTATTAAAATAATTTCCATATTTTTGGTCAACGGTGCAACGTTCTGATAACAGTTATTTCCAAATATACATGGAGCAAAAAAAAAATTTTTTTTTACGTTAAATTGATTACTTTATATTTTTTTTGTTTTGTTTTTCAATTCCATCATTTTTCTCTTCTCCCAATTTCCAGAATAGCAGTTTAAGTATACCTTAGCTAATAGCAACAAAATGCATTTAGCAAAGTGGCCTACTGCAATATAACTTAGACAAAATAAGAGCTGAACCTGGATAAATTAGAATTCCTGATTTAAAGGAATAATGCCATTAAGGTTCTTTGAGATTTTCCATCCTTTAGGATAAGCAAGGTGTTTAGCTTCCAATTGTAAACGCCAATGCATAATCCTTGGGCAATCACGAGGAACAGCTTCCATTTGATATTCATCTTCAATTATCTGCTCGAGGAATCCTGTATCCTGCAGCCATATTTAGTACGCCTGAGAGGCTGAATGACTATTTGCGTAGTTAATAAATGTAAATGCAAATGGTACAAGTATAGGATTCAGGCAAATAAAGTTAGAGATTAGATGGAAAAGGACTTTAATAAAATTAAAAAGTTGGCATGCTAAAGGATAATATCAAACACCCATCTTTTATTTATTAATTTTCATTTCAACATCTGACAAGCTAAATAGATATTTGCCTATTTGTGTTCAAAATTTCGGAAAAGGCAATTCTCAAACTATTGATAATTCAATTCAGTATTGATGGTCAAGTAATAGAAGAAACCTAAACTCATACACCATAATGATGAAGATTAAGAGTCACAAGTTTATATCAACTTTGACTAAAGAATAATATAACATAATTATCAAGAAAAAACTCATTATTGGTTATTTTTTAGCAAGTTCAAGATATCAGAACTGCCCACACATTAGCTTGTTATCAGTTAGTTGAATTTTTAGTTCAATTACTAAATTAAAAACGTGTAAGGGCTTTTAGCAGTTACAGTATAAGGATAAATAAAAAGGTGAAACGCAAAGGGAAATAAATCCATAAAAAGATTATTCAAATCGTTTTAGCAAGTAAAGCACCTGAAATACTAGCTATGTTTTGTTTTATACGTTTGATGTTTTGGATTGTTCATGTAATCAGTCTTCACTCTTAAACTTTTTTCTTTTACCATTTTAAAGATTTAGTGACAGTTCTGCTTGCAGCTAAATGCTACAATTAAACATAAAAGAGATTAACACATACTTTAAAATCATCTGTCACAGTCTCCAGAAGCCTAATGACGTCTTTTGGATGCCAAAGTATGTTGCTGTTGAATGCAAAACCTGACATATCAACTGGAAATCTTTGTAAAGTAGTGTTTTTCTCATTTATGTGCCACCCTACCACCTGGTGTCCATTGCATACTGGTCCTTCTACAGCAATCTTACTTTTGCTTTGAATAAGCATTGCCACAGGCCACGTGCCAAATCTCCTGCATAAGCAAATAAATCATTTCCATAAATATGTTCATTGCTTTGGAGTGAAAGTTAATTGATAATTAATTAGATAATTAAATTAAAATACCCAGTAATTTCACATCACTAATTGCACTTCTTTAGGTATTCTAAATTTTGTTTTAGTTCTTTTATAGCATGTTTTTGGTTTAAGAGTTCGATTTGTATGTCAGCCAATGTTTTTAAGATTTGTTCTTGTTGGGTTCCAACACTAAGAATGAGGTCAGCTACTGTGTTAAGCTGCCCTAATTCTGAATGTAGAGAATGTGGAAAAGCTCTAGACTGAGAATAACAAGAGTGACTCTTGTTATCAGTAGTGCTGGGAAGTCTTGGATAAGAAGTTAATGTGAAAAAGTCTGTCGGCTTGTCCAAGACAAGCATAATGTCCAAGGAACATAGTTCTGGTACCAAAAATTTAGAATGAACAAGACTGGATGACACCACCAGTAATTTCATTTAAAAGATATTCCACATTGTCGCTTTCTGCCTAAGGTAGATATTTCCTTTAGTAAAGTAACAATAACCACAAAAGCAACAGTCACAAAGATACTAGTATGGCTACTTTACAAATCTTTCTTTAACTGCATAGAGTTCATTCCTAGCGTATGCTTATTACCTGTTACTCAGAAGCAACTCTCATTTCACCTATATGTATTATTAATTCATTCCTAGCATTTTTCTCTCTCACCTCTCAATTCACCTCCTATGTATTATTAATTCATTCCTAACCTTTTCCTCTCTCATTTCTTGTTCTGAAACATTACTAAAAAAATAACAAAAGACACAACCCCTCTTGGTGCAATCATGCTTTAAGTGGTTGTGTTCAACAAAGGTGACAAAGGTGCTTTGATGTGTTAAACAAAGGGTTCAAGTTAATATACTTGTAACTATAATGTGTGTACACTGTGCAGGAACTTGGTAGAGTACATATTAAGCTCATAGAGCTTGACTTAGTATGGCCATGTTGGTGTTAGCTCAATGGTTCAAACATTTGTTGGAGATCAAAGAAGGATAGAATGGGGCATCTAAGGAACCATAAGACAAGGAGCTTCGAGTTGACAGCTTTGATGGAGCTAGAAACGACAAACTATGAAGATGAATGAGTGACAAATGTCACGTGGAACAAGTTGAAGATCGGTGCAAATGAGGGACTAATGACCTAATGGGAGATGATTGTGTGGGCGAAGTAAAGCTACAAAAGCTCTAAAATGAGTTGTGAGAGTCGAGTAATCTATAATTATAGTATGGACTTAGGCAATGACTCGACAAATAGTTTAGTTGTAGTGAATGATCCAATAGAGTATAGGGTAATCCCAAACAACTGGTATGCTGAGTCAACTTAAGAGTCGACTCAAGCTGACGTACTTCCAAACAAAAACAACTGATAGTTGACTACTGAATGCCTAGCAAGAGTTCCAAAACAAAACCATCGAGCAAGCAAAACAAAGTTGCAACCATTAGATTGCTTATGTAATAACAAGATTTAGTCAACCGAAGTAATTGTTGCTAGGAAAAGTAGTTGACTAAAATTACGTTGAGTTGACTAAAAGATTCATTGTTAGGAAGAAGGTTTAAGTGAAAAAATAATCGAGTTTATTCACTTGCTGCAAAATAGAAAAGTGAAAGTTGTTTAACGACAACTTTGAGGATATAAATAAAGAACTAAAAAGTGCTTACAAAGGCTAGCAAATTGTGCTCAACTTACTACAGACTAGTGCTCTTTTGTTGTAATTCTAACTTCAATTGTTGTGCGCTTCTTACTTGCCTTGCTTTTCCTCATTGGAAGAAAATTCTTATAAGAGTTTCTCTACCTCTAGAAGATCCGAGAAGAAGAGAATTAGTGAGATTCAATAGTGACTCATCTACATTATTATATGTTATGGAGTAGGGATCAGGGTTTTAAAATCACGTAACTTATTGTGTTAGTGCTTGTGTTTTTGTATTTCCAATGCATTAAATTGTTTTATTAATCATACTAAGTATTAGCTAGAGTAAAAGATTTTAATTTAGATTTCAACACATTACACTGGCTGCTTCGATGGGATGCAAAATTAATACGGATTCTCAAATTGTTGTGGATAATGCAAGTAAAAAAAAAGCTAGTTTACAATTATAAGTTTAGGTTAGGAACTTGGAATATAGAAATAATTCTTACTGGATGAAAATTATGAGAAAATAATCAAAATATGCCATATTATAGGATACAGATTAGAAGAAAGGCTCAACAAATAAGTAATATGGGCTTCAAATTTGCTACATATAATATATATAAAATAAAGTAGGTATTATGTGAGATAAGTATCATAAGTAAAATTGTCAAACTTTAGAGATTTAGAGGTAGAATTATTTAGAAAAAAAATATTTTTGAAAATGGGATTACTAAATATTAGTGCTTATGCCCTTCAAAATTGGATTGAATAATCAAATCAGAAAGGAAGATTGGGAACCTAGGATAAATTATCCACAGTGCACCTATGACTAAAAAATTTATACTTGGAGGAGATTTAGATAAAACTATAGAGAGATTCTGAAGACTAAGAAAACAAAAGAATATAAAGATGCTTATGGAAGTTTTAGATTGGGTAAAAGAAATGAATAGTGTGTGATTCTAGATTTTGCTACAACTTAGATTTAACAATTAATAATAGTTACCTTTAAAGGAAAGATGAGTATTTGATAAATTTCAAGATTGTTAATAATCATAATCAAATAGTTGTTTTGTGAGCTGGAAGTCACGGGTTCAAGTCCTGAAAATAACCTTTTGCAAAAAGCAAGTAAGACTGCGTACAATAGACTCTTCCCCGGAACCCCGTATAATGGAAGCTTCATGGATCAGACTGTCTTTTAGAGTTCAAAAAAAATAGTTAAAAATGTAGCTAGGTTAACTCTTGGAGTCTGAAGGTAGAGATAACATAAGAGTTATTAGCATTTTGAGAAAGTACAAAAGCCAAAAAGAAGACAAGCATTAAAATTGACAAATTGTAGAAATTAAGATAGCTTGAATAGGTATTAACTTAAACAGAAAAAAGCTATAACAAAGTTTGAAACAGTAAAAAATAAAAAAGAAACAAAGAATGGAGATAAAAATAATAAAAGAATTGTAAAATTAGAAAAAGGAAAATGTAGACACTTTAGGTAAAGTTTGATGCTAAAGTTAGGAAAAACAAAATGTAGGTAATATTAGATGAATAAAAGATATTTATCAAATGGTTCTTGTTGATGTTAATGTTATTAAGAAATAATAGAAATTTTATTATTAATAAAAATATAAGCATTTTTATATAAAATTTGGGTTTAAACACTAAAAGTTATGGTAGATTTAAAAATCATATATTAGCTAATAGTATTAAATTGAATGAGGTTAAATAAACTTTGTATAGGTATCTATTTGTAAAATGTTTCTATTAAAGTTTTGAAGAGTTTATAAGATGACGGTATAATTTGATTCATAGTTTCAACTAAGAATCAATAGTGAAAAGCCCAAACATATAGTTCCAAGTCCTCAATATGGGAAAATATCAATGTGTCAATATATCATCAATGTTGATACAATTCTTATCTTAGTTGAGTCTTAGTTAAAACAAGATATATTTAGGTAGATAATATCCAAAATAATCGAGAAAGGAAGATTTTATTGGTGCAACCAGCCCCAAGCTCATCCGATATAACCTCCAGGTTTGATGTTTAGGCAAAAAGTTTAAGATACGGTTTGTTTTGTGATTTGATACATGAGATATGATTTTTGTGATTTGAAACGTGTTTTTGAGTGTGTATGGACTTGGTGGATACACACATGGAGATGAATTGATGTGGCAAAAGTCGTGGTTACTGATATCTCAAATCTGTTCAAATTAGAGAAGATGGTATGATATATCCAAGGGACCACAAGATGAAAGGCATCAACGTGTTTCTATGCCTAAGATAGCAGACTACATAAGTAGAGAATGAAGGATGTCATGGGAAGAAACTTGAGAGCTTGATACATTTGAGGGACAAAAAGCTTAATGGGAGATGGATGAAACAGACTAAAGTGGAGCGTGAAGGATGACACAAAGAGTATGCTAATTGCTTGGTGCACCCAAGGGACGAGAAGCTTAACGGAAGAAGACTCAATAGAGATGTTAAGAGTTGAGAGAAAATATACTTGAGTAAAGGTAGATCTCAACTTAGTTTGACTCATTGTTGAGGACTATAAATGGTCCAGTTGGCCATTGCCTATATCTGGTGGAGCTCGAATGATACAGTTGTAATCCACAAGAATCGATCGAGTGTGGTCGATTAGTAGTGTATTGTAGTCGATTGACCAACAACAGATCACATTACAAAGGTGATAGAAAAGGACTTACAGAGGCATTATATAAGGTGAAATAGAGTTGGTTAAACCTATTAGAAGTCTTTTTCTTTGTATTAATAGTTCTTGTATTCCTCAAGTGTAATTGTGATCTTATAAGAGGTTTCTCAACTTTACTTGGCCACAAGGAGAAAGTTAATCCATTAATAGATTATAAATCATAGAATAAGAGCCAAGGGGCTGCCAAACTATATAAAAGTCATGTGTGACTAAATGGTATGTGTCTCCTTATATATGTTTGTTTTGTTGCGTCAATATCTATTACTTTATTAAATTGATAACAAAAATGTAGGGATATTCAACCCATAGATGCGTGCTCGGTTGCACTTCACAAACGCGCACAACGAAAAAATGCATAATAAATTCCTAATTTATGACAACACACATCCAAACATGCAAGATACAACACGTGTGAACATAACCACAAATAAAAATTTTACGAATTAATTGAAAGACATCAACCGCAAACTCATCGGAGTTTACCTCTACTCATGTCTACACCGAGCTCCCTCCGGACGGCTTTCAAAGCCCGAGTTTCGTCCTTGCAAAATGTACTAACCTTCCGTGTGAAGACGACCTTTATGTCTGGCGGTGTACATAACCAGACGGCACAAACGACGAAACTAAACTGCTTGGGGCAGAATCTGTCCGCACAGATTTTTTACCTTTCCAAAGTCTTTTGGCGGCTGCAATGATTGCTTCCTGTGGAAAAATCGTCAGGGAAGATTCCTCCACAAGTGAGGACATTAGAGAAGGGCTTCCAGAGCCAAAGGTGACTGGCAGCAACCTCTTTTGGATGGTGGAAGAAGAAGGGGTAGCAAGGTTGGTGGCCAGCGGCTAAAGAGGAGGAGAGGAGAGCTGTTTCTTTTATCTTTCTTTTCTAGGGTTTCCTCCATAAGCTTCCCTTATATATGGGTCTCTTATTGGTTTAATGGATCAAGATTCAAATCCAATAATATCATCCCAACAGCCCAGACCAATAGCCTTTAGTTCAAACCAAATCATTTGGTTCATTGAACCAAACCACCCTTTATATGAACCAAACCATTTTGGTTCATTATTAAACCACCATAAGTTTAATCCGTCTTCATAAGACGTGGCCCCATCCAATTCTCCGTTCCGATGAAACTCTTTTCATCCCTGCCCTTCATCTGGTCCAACCAGACTCAATTTCTCTCAATCTGAGAATCCAATTTTCAAACTCGTTTTAAGTCCATCGGGAAACAACTCGTAGTGCGTGTGACCTTGTAGGTTCCCAGTTTATGTTGGTCGTCCATAACTATTAATTATGGAACGATCATGAGTGGCACCTAGTAGTATATCATAATCCTCAATTAACCGAAAAATTAACCGTTGATCTCAGAACTTCTTCTAAACCCTTCAGCAGCTACAATGAGTTGTCTCATTCCTTTTACTCGTCTTATACCCACTTGATTTAGGACATGGTCTGTGTCTGTCCCTACTAGCTGACTAAGTCACACCTAACCCAAGTTATACTTCCTCGTCCTACGGATTCAAATTACTCCCATATGTGTCCAAGAGTATCATATTCTTGACATGTCAATGCT
>JBAMHZ010000023.1:4422466-4434434 GCA_037177395.1 Alpinia galanga
GGAGATAAATCACGTTGAGCCTTTGACCCTTGAGACTAATAACCAACGCATGAAGGGATGACACCCTCGCGTTTGTCGGGGATTGACCTGTTGTTCGTTGTCTATTGTGCAACATTTGCATGCGCTAGTGACTAGGTCCTTCCCGTGAGGGCAATATATATTTATATATTAGAGTTTATAAGTATAATATCTATATTAAATAAATACAGTTTATATATATTTTATATATATAATTTGTATTGCTTTTTAAAATTAATTTTATTTAGAAGATTTAAATTTATATATTTTTAAACTTTTTAACAACTAAAAATTTAAAATTATTTATAAAATTGTAAAACTATTTTTAAAATTTAAAATTATTTCAAAATTTTTAATATTTTTTGAAATTTTAATATTTTTTAAAATTATTTTAAAAAATAAAAATAATTTAATATTTGATTTTGAATAAATTATAAATTTGAATTCAGAATTTTAATTAAAATATAAAAAACAAACATTAAACATTGTTGTTAACTATATAGTTGTCTTATTTTTTTTCTTCTTCACCTCTTTTCTTCTTCCACATTCAATTTATTACCCACACCATACTTCAAAATGTCAGCACAATAAGTATTTTGTTTCAATTAAAGACTAAACACCGAAGCGATTTGAGATTTAGAACTCTAGGCTCAATTAGTGCCAGTGGAAGAGACTTAACTATTACAATAACATTGGTGAGAAGTACAAGTGTTTATGTTACCTCAACATGAGGTGGTATTAAGGCCTCATTCCTTCTATGGGATGAAGACATGCAATTGATATTTGTTGATATTAATCTGCTGACATTCCTAGACCAGGCTAACAGACAAACTAGAATTCATGATGCCTATATAAGAGAGAAGAAGGAATCGATCGCATAAAATATTGTAAATGCTTTTCATTTCAATCCAATTACCCTAAATGTATCAAACAATATATATTACCATAGCACGACATCCAACATTCAAAAATTTAGTCTAGTATATAATGTTTGATGCATATGAAATTGCTATTTAGACAAACAAGAGGTGATCAAAATTTAGATCTTATCGTGTAAGAAGCAATGTAGCTTATGAGGAGTTACGTTGATGTGATAGTTAGACAAGAGTTACACAGATAAACATCATTAATTTTTTGCTGCACAAGTGATATTTTATAAATTTGTTGCTGTAACTATAGAATATCATAATATATCTTACATATTTTGCTTGATAGATAGTATAGTTAAAGTGATAGGTGTAAAATATATAGTGCAACTAATTACAGAAAATGGTGCTAACTTCAAGAGGATTGGAGAGCTATTGGAGCAAGAGCATTCAATATTTTTTGGACACCATGCCCAACACACTGTATTGATTTGATGATGACGGATATCGATAATCTCGATATAGTGAAGAAGATAGTGAAAAGAGATTGATTATTAATAAAATTCCTTTATAATCATAGTTGAGTTCATGGATTAATGAGGAAATATATTGATGAGGTGATTTTACGACTAAGAGCAATTAGGCATGTGGTTCACTTTCTCCTATTGGTAGATTCTACGATTAGAAGCAATTAGGATATAATCATTGAAGATGGCATAACAAAATGGAAAAATTTATTCTTTTGGTAGATGCATTTTTTTAATGATAAAGAATATATATTGTTATTAATAATTATATATATTTAATTATTTTACGTATCATCTCAACTTGACATATCAATACCCATATAGTCTAGCAACAAATGATAATATATTAGTATCTCTTAGAAATATAATATGAAGACTAGAAATCAATTGAGAATTAGCTGCTAGGCTATTAATAAAAGCCGAATATTCTTAGACATATAATTCTTTTGACAATCCTTTTTCAGCGTTATACAAATACAAAATGGATACATGTAAATGCGGCATAATTTATTACTAATCATTATTAACACGTATGAATTCTATTTTAATTTTGATCTTATTTGTTTTATAGTTGAGTGATGGATACAATATGGAGGATGAGCCTTGAATTTGAAAAGGCAGTATGAAGTTTCTCGTAGATGACTTCTTTAACTGGTTGCAAAAGAAGTTGGTCAATTTTTTCTCACATTCGTACACAAGTGTGAAATTGTCTTTCTTATTTTCGTTTGGAGAAGATGAGCTAAATTCATCATAATATGTGTCTTCAACTAAGAGCTAACAGAAGAGAAGGAAAAACAAGTCAAGTGATGTAGATTCATTTGATATTGGATTTGTCTATATCGAGGATGATTTAATATAGATTATTGGAGTGTTATTGAAGCTAAGAATTTGTTACTTGATAAAATAGGAGATCCACTAGGACTATCTCAATTTCTTACCTCGCACATTGAAAAAAAAAAAGGTACAAGATAGAGGAGATGTTTGTAAGGAAGATGATAACAATAACATTTTGATTGGGAATTTCAATTTTCTGAATCTTGGCTTGGACCTTCTCAAATATCCTAATCTCAAATCCAACCAAAGTTTATAGATAAAGTTAAAGGTAAAACACTTACAATTTTTAGTGAAGATAAAAAGATAAAGGAAAAAGCAAAACTTTTGCTTTCAAAGATAAAGGAAAAAGCAAAACTTTTGCTTTCAAAGGAAGGGGTCAATTGACGATTGATGAAGATCCGCTCAATGTAATTAATGAGCAAGAACATGATACCAGTTACGAAACATCATCTTCTGACACTATAGTCCGACAAGAAAGTTGAAAAGATAATGGCAGTGTCGATGGTAGAGTAAGTACACATGGTGGTCATAATAGTAGCGATGCATCCGATGGTTGTGAAACCTACATTCCCTCAACTCCAGTATTAGAGTTTTAGACATGTGAGCAAGGTTACACATGTAACCCAAGATAATGATCTTAGAGGTATAACTATTAAGAGGTAGTATCAATGCTAATATAAGGGTGACATGTGAAAGAAAATTCATGATTATGTAGATATGCGGGAGTTTTTAGCTGAGGTTGGTTTTAATCATTATACTCAACCTCCTTATTATAGTTATGGTGCATTATATAATGATCTATCATATTAGAGTTTGGGAACATATGTTTATTCTTATCCCGTGCTTGTACTAGGTCCGATATCAATGGTGCCAGTTTAAGTCCAACTTTTAGTGATGAATTAAGACATGCTGATAGACAAGTAGAGAAATGAATACCAATACTATTTGTCATGGGATAATTACTTAATTTCGGTGTTGGAGAACTAAGGTTGATCTTATAAGGATGTTGTAAGAATCGATGTTTCTATCTGATTCACTACACTCCTTTTGGTATAATAAGGTGATATATTACGATGTATCCATTTTAATTTGAGTTAATGATGTATCAGTTTTTTAGGAGAAATATATTTATTTGCTTTCGTCTATTAATCTTAAATTGTTTAATAGTTGAAAACTTATATAAAGCTTAATATAATATCAATATAGAAATATTTTTTTAAAATAAAAAATATATAGAGTAAGCACACAATTTCTTGCAATGTAGGATAAGACTGCATACAATAGATATTTCCTTGAAATCTTGCATTGATGAGAATTTTGTGCACTGGACTACCTTTTAAGTGCACATTTGTCTAAGAATTATTATATATATATATATTATACATTATATTAATAAGTCAAAACTATCATTTTATCATCTCTTTATATATAATATAAAATTTAATGTTGTCACGATTTGAAAACTCCCCTATAGAGATAGCTTAGACAATATCTATCACAATATCAAAACCACAAGTAATACCCCTAAGGGTGCATCTACCTAAACAACATGAATACTTTACGATTTATTTAATAATATAGAATAATATTAACACAATGTTGGACTCAACATAGTGATTTTACTAGACTCAAAATTAAACTCATGATGACAAATGAAAATAATTCGCAAACTACCAAAATACTAAAATGCATATGAGTAACAATCTCTGCAATACAAAGAAAGAAAATAAATCGAATAACTCTTATAGAAATGTCTCCAATACTATTGCTGAGCATCTTCAAGCAAGACCATCTTGTAATTTGTCCAAACCTCAAAGATGACTTCAAGTCTGTGAATCTGAATGTTAAGGAAAAAAAAGGAGAAAATAAGCATATAATGCAAAGTGGCGAAAGAAGAGAAGTGTATGAAAATAAATATTAGAAGGCAACAACATAATTTATAAATTTTGTTTTCATGTTCTTTAGCTTCATTTAATATTTACTCTTTTCTTGTTATTTTACTTTCATTTGCTTCTTAATTAATTTCATCAACTCTCCTTGTTTCCCTTTTCAATGTTGCATAAATTCTACTCTTTATATGAGAATTAACATAATTTATCAAGTGGGTAAATGACCCACAATCTACTCATCATAAGATGCATTGTATATGTAAAGGTGAATGATCTATAGTCCACCCATATGTGATTATATATATATATATATATATATATTCACATATAAAAGTACAATGAATGACTCAATCCACTTAATGAGTAAAGTTTCTTATGTAATATGACTAAAGCCTATGAACTATGAAAAGATTAAAAATCCTTTTTAGAGTGGAACTAATGCTATAAAATATAAGTTATCAATTTATTTTATTAATTCAATATACGTAATCACACAATTCCTTTAAGATGCAGAGTTACTGCCCTATAATTTTGAGAATTTATTAGATTTTTATAAATTATAGAACCGAAGCATGATATAGGAGTTGCATTTATTTTCTTGTTAATTTACATAACTTCTTATGAATACAGAGCCAAAACTCTCTTGTATTATCCATTTATATGTAATTAACTTGGCATATTAATTATATTATTTAATCACTTACATATTTTGTAATAGTTTAAGTTCCTTTGAAAGGACTACCATATGTTACTATTAAATCTTGAGTTGTCTTTAGATAATCTGATTAACAAATTTTAACCAAGCAATAACCATACTTGAATAATTAGAATGCAAAAAGTACAACACATTCTCAAACAATAAACTAGATATGAGTTTGCAATTAATTAAGAAAGGTATAATTAAATTCAAGAAACTTATTTATTTATTTTTTATTCAATTATGCTCTAAGTGAACTTCAAGAAAGCAAGGAAAATCCACCTGAGCAAATCTAAGTCAGTGATTGAGGGTCCTTTGATTGAGGTTCCCTTTATTGGGAGTTCCAACCTAAAGCGACGTGGGACAGTGGCATCATGGGATTGCTACGGTGGCACGATGTGCAGCAATGTCAACGATGATGTGTAGTAGTGGTGGTGGCAGTGTTAGTATGTGGCAATAACAATGCGCGCAATGATGATTGTAGTGTCGACATGCAACAATGCACTGTGGTCAATGTGTGTAGTAGTAGTGACAATGGCATATGGCAGCGTGTGAAGCGGTGATAGTGGTGACATGAAATGGCAGTGATGTGGGAAGTGGCGGCGGCATGGTGTCATCGATGAGAGGAGGGGGTTTAAGGTTTTAACGAGAGGTTAGGAGGAGGCAATTGTGAGTTTGTGGGTGGGAGAAGATTAGGGTTAGGAAAGGAATGCAAGGAGCAAGCTCACAAGGGGAGAAGAGTCGGGTTGAGATTTTTTTTAATCACACTTTTTCAAAAAAAAAAGTAAACTTTTAGAATTTATAGCTAGGTCCTTAAAAATTTGGATAATATAACATCTACACCCAAAAAGAAATATACTCCTCTAAATTTAGTAGACTACCTAAAAGGAAAGGGTGAGAAAACCATTGTCACATATCTTCCAAGTGCTCCTAAGTAGCTTTCTCAGACTCCCAAATAGTCTCTCAATTAGAGTGATGTTGCAATGCTACCTTCATGAGATACATCCTCTTCTTTTTTTGCTCCTTGTGATCCAAGATGCAAATTAGTTGCTCCTCATAAGTAGCATCTGGATAAAGAGACATCGTCAAGCTCTTTAGTACATGTGATGGATCATGAATATACTTCCATAGTGTCAATACATAAAGCACATTATGAACTCCTGCTAGTAAAGGTGGTTGAACAAGGCTATAAGCTATTGGGCCTACCCGTTTAAGAATGTTAAAGGGCTTAATATATCTAGGTGATAATTTTCATTTAGCACTAAATCTCTTTACACCCTTAATAGTAGACACACAAAGAAACATGTGATCCCCTGTTGCGAATTCTAGTTCACTATGCCTCTTGTCTACATATCTTTTCTACCAGTTCTAAGCTGTTAACAATTTTTATGCGATTATCTTCAATATCTTTGCATCTTTCCAAATGCCTTGTTGATTAAGTAATTAATGTTCGCCTTCTTCATCCCACAATATGGGTGATCTACAAGCTCAATCATATAGTTTCTCAAAAGGAGTTATTTGAATAGCTGAATGAAGACTATTATAATACATGAACTCTACCAAATGTACATGGTGCTCCCATCTGCCCTTAAATTTTAATATGCAAGCTCGCAAAAGATCCTCGAGGATCTTAATCGTATATGCTAAGTGAGCATCCGTTTGGAGGTAGAAGTTGAAACTGAAATGCAAATGTGAAATGAAGGTCACAATTAGATATGATGCTCAATGGAATTCTATCTAATCTAACAATTTCTCGACAAGAAAGCTCAGCTAAGCAGCATGCATTGATCTGATCAATGGGTAAAAAGTGTATTAATTTAGTCAATTAATCAATAGCTACCTAAATTGCATCATGTCCCTTTTTGAATCTTGGTAGTCCAATTATAATTCATAATGATGTGTTCCTCATTTTGATTTAGGGATAAATCTTTTATACAAGTCCTACGAGCTTTTAATGTTCTATCTTAATTTATTGACATACTAATCAATGAGCCACAAACTCTGCCACATTCCTTTTCATATTTCCCACGTTGTTTTAAGGTCTCTATACATTTTAGTTGTTGGGAGCATTGTAAATCGAGATCGATGGGATTCTTATAATAATTCTTCCTTAACCACATGTGATTTTAGAACATAATCTATCTTGAAATTGTAAAACTCAATCGTCATCGAGAGAGAAATCTGGTTTGGGACCATGTCCCCACTTTGCAACAATTTTCTATAGCTCCATTGAGATGCCTTCTCTAGAAAGAATGTGCCTGAGAAAACCTAGTGAGGGTAACCAGAATGCACACTAGTTGAATTTTGCATAGAAATGTTCTGTATGTAGAGTCTCCAACACTATATATAGGTGCTACTCTTGTTCGTCCTCCAGAACAAACTAAGATATCATTGATGGAAACAATCACAAACCGATCTAAGTAGTTTAGAAATACTTTTTTCATTATGTCCATAAAAGCTGTTGGGCATTGGTGAGTTTAAAAGGCATCATAAGGAACTCATAATGGCTAATGGGTCCTAAAGGTTGTCATCTGAATGTAATGTATGATTCATTGACTCTGAGCTGGTACTGCTCTGATCTCAAATTGATGTTGGAGTAAATGCAAGTACCCTTTAATTGATCAAAGAGATCATCAATGCTCTAAATAGGGTACTTATTTTATAGTCATTGTATTCAATGGCTTATAATGAAAACAGAGTCTCATTATACCATTTTTCTTCTTATTGAAGAGAAGTAGGTCACCTTATGGAGACACTTGAAACCCTTATAATGCAACTCCAACAATTGAACCTTTAGCTCTTTTAACTTCTTTGTTGTCATATGATATGGTGCCTTAGATATTGGAATTGTATTGATTGTAGTTTAATAGTGAAGTTCCTTGATCACACTAACTTCAGATAGTAACTTCGCATTAGGAATGTTCATGCTAATCTTGGATAAGAGGTAACCTTTGCAACTTTTAGATAACAATTTATGAGCCTGTAATGCTGAGATGATAGATAAACTCTAGTCTTGATCATCGATGAATTTCTAATGGAGCTATCTAGGACTAAAGGTCATGAATTTAGTGCAATAATTCACCGTGGCACTGTTTTCAGATAGCCAATTCATCCCTAGAATAATGTTCACAGATAAATCCACCACTAGAAAATGTCTATCAAATTCCAAAAGACAACCTTTAATGTCCTTATCTACTATTAGCACTTCACTTAATGGAATCAACATGGTCACCCTATAAGATTATGTTGGTCTTTTCCCCTATTCTAATTGCAAAAGTTAGAGAGATAATAGAACGTGGTCTAGTAAATTTGCTAAGAAATCATAAATAGAAATGATACCTCTGATGACAAAATGACATCTTTGATGATGGATCCATCAGCATGCCGTGCATCCTTATTAGTTATTGTACAAACTTGTTTTGTAGCAAGCTCCTATGATGGGTTCCTATGTACGTTAAATGGGGTTGTATTGGAACTTAAGTCAGTTGGGTTGATTAGTGTGGAGGTATGGGTTGCACTTGTAACTCGTGCATTTATTTATTTATTTTTGATAATCTAGATGTTGGGACTTTACCCAATTAATCCTAGAGGTAGACTGTCTTTCTCATTATTTTTTTTTTGATAATCTAGATGTTGGGGCTTTGCCCAATTAATCTTGGAGGTAGATTGTCTTCCTCTTTAGGTTTGTCTATTGAGTAAATTTGAAGCATAACTTATGCACATTTAGAGGTCGACATTTAGAATATTTGTCTCTATTGGGATTTGAACTTTGGTTATCTTATTTGTTTTCCTAAGTGTTTTATACTGCACCATAGCTGTGGGGCAAAACCAAAATTAAACTTTATCTGGTACATTTGTGATTAAGGTTATTATTATTGAGGAGCAAGTGCCTCTTGTCATGTTAACTAGATAATATTTCGATTGAGGTATGAAAATGGATAGGGAAGTAAGACGTAAAATGACTTACGAAGTTATTTAATCTGATAATGAAAATGAAAAAAGCTTGATTAGTGGAGAGTAATTACTTAACTCCCTTGTATAAAAACAAAGAACACGTACAAAATTATCTAAATTATAGGAGTATTAAGCTAATGAATCATACTATAAAAATTTAGGAAAGAGTCATAGAAAAAAACTAAGGAGACCATGATGATCAAAATTAATTTGTATGCATGCCTAGATGGTCGATAATAGAAGTTATATTTCTTCTCAAGCAACTAATTGAAAAGTATCGGGAATAAAAACATGACTTACACAGTGTTAATGGATCTAGAAAAAGCTTATGATAGAGTCTTGAGAGAAATTATGTAGATAATTCTAAAAAAGAAAGGTGTGAGCATAACGTATATTAAAATAATTAAGGATATGTACGAGGATATAATGATAAAAGTGAAGATTTTAAACGGATTAATCGAAATATTTTTTATAAAAATAGGATTATATCAAGAATCAACTTTAAGTCCTTATATTTTCACACTAATTATGGATGAGCTTATTGGACACATCTAAAATACGCTACCATGGTGCATGTTATTTGTAGATATATTATTTTGTTAGATGAGACATATAGAGGAGTAAATGCTATACTCGAATCTTGGCAGAAAACACTGGAAGTAAAAGCTTCTGAGCTTAGTAGAGTAAAGAGACAATATGTTGAATTTAAGTTTAACAATATTAGACTTAATAAGATAATTGTTGTGATAGGAGAAGATAAGTTATTTGTAATTAAGAGTTTAAATATTTAGAATCATTTTTACAAAAGGATAGAGAGGTTAAGAGTGATATCTTAAATAGAATATACGCAGGATGATTGAAATGGATGAGAGGATCAGGTGTTCTTTGTGATTGCAAAATGCTTTTAAAATTTAAAGGGATATTTTACAAATGATGGTTAGATCTGCTACATTATATGGAATTGAATGTTGGTTATGACTCGAGCACGCGATTAGAAGATGAGAGTTGCAAAGATGAGGTTTGTTAAGGTGGATGTGAGAATATATAAGGATAGATAAGATAAAAAAGAGAATATTAGAGCGAAAGTTGGAGTTCCACCTAGTGAGGAAAAACTTTGTGAGACACGTTTAAGATGATACGTACTTAGATGACCTATAATGCTCTTGTTAGACAATGTGAAACTATAACAAATACACACATTAAACGAGGAAAAGAAAGACTAAAGAAAACTTCATTAGCAACGATAAAATAAGATAAAATTTATTTAAATATAGATGATGATACAGTAGGTGATAGAGCCCAATAACATAGAAGGATCCATATAGCCGACTTCACCTAGTGGAATAAAGTTTGATTGTTATTGTTGCTGTCGTCTTTAATCGAGGGGAGTCTTCCATGGTGCTTCCTCTATTTAGATCCTTATTCTAGGAGTCTTGTCTATCAAGTTGTCCCTATTTTCCTTGATGCTTTAATTGAGATTTATTGCAGTCTTATTCCTTTTCCTTAATCATTGTTGTGTCGCTTTAATAGAAATGACTCTGTCTGGAGTCTCCATGAAACTCATAATCAAGACATCCCAATTTTCATGTACGGTGCAAGCCTTTAGATGAAATGCTTGTGAGGGTCTACATTAATGGCTACTAACGATGAACAAAACTATGCTAACTTGTCAAATTTGATGTAGTAGTCCAGTACACTGATCTCCATGCTAAAAAATTCCCAACTTCTCACATCTTTGAAGGCTTTCAAATAGTACTTGCTTTCGAATGCATCCTTGAATTGCTTTCACGAGATAAACTTAATCCCAAAAGTTTGCCTCTAAACACACCACCCAACCATTGCCTACTGTTGGAAGAAGTGGCCAACTGTGCATTTTCACATCCCTGTAGGCTAAATACTTAAAGCTATTTTCTAAATCTTCTATCTATTCGTAAGCTTCCCATGGATCAGTAATATCATGGAAAGGAACGAACCAATCCTTCACTAACTTTGCAAATTGTAATATTTTTGCCTTGCCAACTAGAATACTTTCAATGGACATGCCAACTTGTTGTTGGGGGTCCTATATTAGACTAATTTTCAACTCACCTTGTTGCTCAATTAATTACTTTGCTGAACCTTAAGCTGATCAAAAGCAACATCCAGTATTGGAGGGTGCAACAGCCTAGTTCTCTAATGGCGTGAGTACATTTATGACCACGACTTCAAATTGTAGAAGTTTATCCTCGCACGATTTGTCATGAACCAAAGATTAACACCATCTTATATTTACATAGATGTATAACACAACACTCTACGACAATAACTTTTATTTTACACAGAGACACTTGACCACATTTAGAGATAACTCTACATCCTATCCAAACTTCAAAAATACACAAATCATAAACTTTTAAACTCAAATCACTCGTCACTCCGATATGAATAAATGCTATCATGACTTGAGGACTTTAATCCCCATATAAGGAATAGCCTCCCTGCTAAGCCAATATCCTTCACTATATCAAAATCACAACACTGCTAATTGTACACCTGTTATAAACATGAAAATAATTTATTTAATACGATAGCAACAACTAAGCCTTTATCACATTAAATAAGGTTAGCTATATGGATCCTTCTATACTATTGTGCTGGATTTCTTACTATATCATCATTTGTATTTAAATGAATTTTATTTTGTTTTATCATTGATAAACAAGTCTTATTTGGTCTCCTTTCTTTATTATTGTATATATTTGTCATGACCTTATATTGCCTAAGTAGGGTATTTATTGGATAAGTGTATGTCGATACTATCTTAAACTTGTTTATCAGAGTTTTTCCTCAGTATGTGTAACCTCAACTTTTTCTCTAATGATTTTATTTTTTATCAACCTCGACTTTCTCTCAAATATTCTTGTTTCGTATATTGTTCATTTTCATTCACGTTAACATCCTTAGTTTTGCGACGCTCATTTTTTACTCGTGGGTTTTCTTCATAGCCCAACATTCAATTCCATTTACAATAGCAGGTTTAATTGTCCCTCTATAAAATTTTCTTTTAACGTTTAGAGGTACCTTGTGATCACAAAGAACACTTGATATCCTCCTTTATTTTAACCATTTTGCTTGTATCTTATTTAAAACATTATATCAACCCCTCTGTCCTTTTGTAAAAAAACAATTCGAGATAATTACTCT
>JBAMHZ010000023.1:4434534-4447157 GCA_037177395.1 Alpinia galanga
ACCAAGTACAAGAAGATTAAGATCCGGTATTCGAAGATCCTCGATTGAGGCTAATAATTTCGAATTAAAGCCTTTTTTATTGTCTATGATCTAACAGAATCAGTTTGGAGGAATACCTACAGAAGATCTAAATCTGTACTTCGAGGTATTTTTAAAATTTTGCGAAACTTTGAAATTTAATAGAACCTCTGCAGATGTTATTAGATTGCCACTATTTCTCTTCTCTTTTTGTAGGACAAGGTGAGGATGTGGTTGCATTCTCTTCCTTTGGATTGTATTACTATATGAGACCAACTTGAGTAGAAATTCCTCGATAAATATTTTTTCCCAAGCAAATCCGCAAACCTCCGTCATCAAATTATGAACTTTGCACAAAGGGATGGAGAGTCACTTTTTAAAGCTTGGGATCATTTTAAAGGATTGCTATAACAATGCCCTCATCACGGATTGGAGAGATAACTGATAATTCATACTTTTATGGTATTACTTAACCCACCAAAGTTTTCTTAAATTTTGTTGCAGGTGGAGTTCTCATGAACAAGATGCTAGACGAAGCATTTGATATTATTGAAAGCGTTGCGCTTAACTACCACTAATGAGCGGCCGAGAGAGGAGTTCCCACAAAAACTCTAGGTAAATACGAGGTAAGTGCTTTCGACCTTCTAGCCGCTAAGATGGACGTGTTATCTTAAAAATTTAAACATTTCAATATCAGTGTGGTAAATGTTTCTAACACATCCTATGAAATATGTGGTGCAATATATTATTCCACTATAAACTATCAAATAGGACTTGCACTATCTTCGGGAGTGCTATTAGAACAAGTCGACCCCATTAATAATTTTAATTAGTGGCCAAACAATCCGTATTCCAACACTTACAATACAGGCCAGAGAAACCATCCAAAATTTTCCTATCTGAACAATCAAAATCAAGCTGGGCAAGGTAACCTTAGACAATCCTTGGGATTCGAAAAAGGGTAAAAATTCAATTTGGAGATGATGATGAAAAACTTCATCCAAGCTTAGATAGTTTAAAATGAAGAATTTCGACAGCATACGTTGAAGTCAAAACTAAAGGATACAGCGGAAGCAATTAGACAACTATCAAGTAAGATCGATGATTTAACTAAACATACCAAATTGCTGGAAATTCAAATTTCATAGGTGGCTAGTTCCTCTTCAAGGATACCAAGCAAACTAAAGAAAAATCCAACGGAATATTGCAATGTTGTATTTGCAGCCGAACAGAACCAAAACTTCAAGGAGTCAAGTCTACAGATGAGAAAAATGTTAAGGATTGCATAGCTGCCATTCTGTTGAAGGAAGACAACATTGTGATTAACAATAAATACCCTATTAAGCTCGACGACCCTAGTGAATCTTTGATTTCCTACATGATTTATGAATTTAACTCGCAAACCATACGGCAGGATATCCCTTAGGTGTACTAGAAAACATCCTATAGTGATAGAGAATTTTGTAATACCTACCGATTCTATCATCTTAAATATGAGAGAAAATTTTCAAACTCCTATAATCTTGGGTAGACCATTTTTAGCTACCATTGGGGTTGTGCTATAGATCGACACGGTTGGGGCTAAGATCATACTATCAGATATTATGCCCTTAAGGTGTAGTCTCTACTCATGTTTTGGCAGTTTACAAGAGAAATATATATGCTAATCTAGTGGACACTCTACATCTTGTGATTTCGCCCATCACATCAAAAACACTTCTCGATGAGTGTTGAAGCTATTTTGTCACTAGCCTTGCTATAATAAAGGTGGGCAGACAGACCTAATCATTGGGTAGACTACCTCAACTTTATTACGTAGAGTGTGAGGTATATCGGCTAGCTTTCCTCTCTTGGAAAATTTGCTATTGAGTTATCTCAATAAATATAGCTTAGTCAATTGCTTCTCGATAGGCAGTCAAAGGGAATGCAGACATTGTAATATGAATGTATGCTGTAAATCCCTGTGTAAATTGAAACATATAATCATAATCCCGAGCCATCATATGTGATCAAAACTAGTAAGTCAGTTAAATTTTGTATTATACTTCATCACACCTGTGTCACCCTTCTTAAGATTTATAAAATCTTGGCGTCGAACAATATAAAATGCAACATGAAAATAAAGTCTCAAATGCCTCTTTGAATAACTACCAAAAGATAACTTGATCTCTAAAGTCTTTTGCATGTTCCTCCACCAAGTAATTGCTTGTGCTAAAAAATGGTAGGGCATCTAACTCCACCTTCTTTGTATTTGAATAGGGCATGTATCCAAAAGTGTACTAGATGTCCTCCAAGCACACATGTGCCTCCCAAGGGTCAATGTCTCCATGGAATAATGTAAAACGATCAATTTTCGATCTAGCAAGCAAAGGAATAATGTCTGTTGTGGGGATTGCTAGGTCAGTTACACATGTTTCCAAAGGATGAGATTGCCCCTCTTGGTGACCATTAACCTCAGGATCGGGATGCCTAAGCTCCTGATAATGTCTCAAATTGGGAGATGTGTGCATCATTCGGTTCATGATAAACCCTCGAGTAATAGATGCTCACTTGCACGCATAGCCACTACCTTGGCCGCGATTGCAATCACAACCATGGCTACGACTGCGACTATGACTACTGCCCTAGCCATGACTACGGTCAGTTCCACCCATGGCATCGCTTGACAAAATAAAATGAAATTTTCAATAACCACTTATAATTGAAAATATTTAAAATAACAAATAAAAGGACTCTTAAATTTTTGACTCAGAGATGCAACTCGACTTATATATAAATTTCCTTTTGTTTGAAAATCACAAAATCAGAAAACAAAAATAAATATTCAGAAATAAGAAACCCACAATGTAAATCGCAAGTCAAGCTTTGATACTAACTAAAATTGTTATGCCTGGATGGTGTAATTTCTACTCACCATATGGTACCTCACTAACTAACAATGTAATAAAAGAGAACTAAAAGCTATATGAATAGATAACTAAGAAATTTAACAAATTTTATTTATTTATATATTATTTTCTTTGAATACAATAACAACGGTATAGATAAAACAACAAATGAACCAAAACAAAAAGAGAACGAAACAAAAATCAAACTAGTACTCAATAGGTTGAGATCGTTGAGTAACTTTATATACTAGCTGAAATTAATTGATACCAAAATGACATCTTTGGCTGCAAATTAGAGGTTAGGGAAAGAAGACATTAAGCACAAATCACTAAATGGGTAATCAAAAAAGATGTGCAAGAGCCCCTAGGGGCTCAGTGTGATGATTAGGGCAGTGGGGTGACAACCATGCTGCCACGGTTCGATCCCTCCCTTGGGCATTGCTCTTTGGAATTCTAAGTTGAGCTCTTGCTCTTTGAAGTTACAAGAGTGAGCCCCAAACGTGGGGTCTGGACCGAACCATGGGTCACCATCCCATCGCATTCCCTTGATTTATCCTAGTGGACGATATCCATAGGGCAGGACCGATACATCCCCAGGATTAGTCAGGCCGACATCTGGATTATAAAAAAAAAGATGTGCACGAATTTAATTTTGTTTAAGAGGTCAAGAAATTTAAATAGGTCACAGTTTCATATTACAATATTGATTACTTCTTTAAGTTTTTTAGCTTATATATATATATGATATATGTGAGTATCTATAATCTTTTTCTATTTTTATTTTGGTTGTTATCAATATTTAGAGTTATTGCTATTATCCTAAATTATCATCTTTTATTATCAATTAAAATAATTTCCAATTATATTATTATTTAATCATCATGCACAAGTGACATTAGTGGTATAAATATATAAATGTTATCAATGATATAAGTTTGTTAAATCAATCAAGAAGTGAATCATTGGAGGCAATATCTTTAGAGTGCAATAATATCATCTAACGTATAGGCTAAATGCTCCCTTATTGATGGAATACAATAATGTAGCGCCAGCATGCAAATAAAATTAACTACTCTAGTAATTTGGGCAGTCAGATAATTTGGTACAAGGGTAAGCTCAGACTTTTCACTTTTTAATATGTCATTTTTTTCATTTAATGTACTTATTATGTTTATTTTTTTTACCACAATTGTTCAATTCTGAGTTAGTCTAAATGACTAACCCAAGTCAACTTTTAATATGAATCATGTTAATTTATTTAAGTATCATCATAGAGTCTATAGGTAAAAGTTATACAATACTAAGCTACAAGTATCAACATCTAGAACATCTAAGTAGTATGCATGGTCAAACATTTAGAATGTCCATTTTAATTTTTAAATCAATCCTTCCTATCTGAATTCTCATATAGAAACCCATATGTAAATATGAAGTAACATCAATTATTTACCTCCAATGTTTTATTAATTTATAACCCATTTCATTAATTTTAAATATTATTTTAATTTCTTTTTTGAAAACAATTATATAAACATATATAATCCATTTATCTATTTATTCATGTACAAACAAATATATACTAAAGTGAAGGGATAGAATTACCCAACTTTATATATAGCAAAAAGTTTCAATTGTCAGTCAGTCATCGTGCCCACTCGAACTTGTATCTACAAGTACAATATAAAAATAACTCAAAAAATTTAAAATAATATTCAATAATAATAATGACCCAATAATGATAATTGACTAAGGTCAAAGTCAATGGATCAAATCTTGATCCTACTACCTTGATGTAAATCCTAATTTCTACATGACACCTATTTCTATCGAATAACAAATTTATTTATTTTCTATTCTAAACCAAACACCCGACCTAAAACTAATATCTAATAGCATAAATATATACCTCGCAATTTTTCTTTGTTCTACAAAACAACAGAGGCATTTTGTTGATACGAGATGCTCAAATCAATCAAACTTGTACCATGAATCATAATTACTCCAAATAAAAAATTCTTTCTTAATATCAATAAATAATTATTTACCAATTCTTACTCTTAATTAGTCGTCATATGAATAACTACCTTGTTGAACGAGAATATCAACAGGCATGCAAAACAGGGAAAGACATACAATCATCCTTGGTTCAGGAAAACGGATGGGTGGCTCTTGCCTTTGGATCAGACAATGAGTAATGGTGAAGGTGGCTATGGTAACAACACGGCATGGAAAAGGAAAGGAGTGGCTAGCTGTTGTTGGCTTGGAAAAAGAAAAGAAGGCTGCGGACCTACTGCTGGAAAAATAGCAATAAGATCTGTTGTCGTTGGCTGAATTAAGGAAAAAGAAAGGGAAATATTGCTGCTGTGTTGCTTAGTTGTTGGAAAAAGAAAAGGCAGGAAATAGATCTGCTTGTTGCTTTTGGAGGATGGATTTGAGGAAAAGAAACTGTTGTTGTGTTGCTGCTTGGAAGAAGGGATTGCCTTGTTGCTGATGTTGACTGAAAGAGCAGCTAATACTGGCAGAAAGAAGCTGGCTTTTGGAAAAAATGGGAGAAGCTGTTGCTGGTGGTGGTGGTGGTGGTGGAAGAGGGGAAGGAGAATAGGATAGAAGAAGAAAAAGGGAGAAGAAGAAGAAAGAAGTAGGAGAGGAAGAGGTGTCAGGTGGAGTGAGTGGCGTGTGCAAGATGGCCAGCTCATGGAGCATGCGGCGGTGGGAGAGAAAACACATAAGAAAAGGGGAAAGAGAAGAGATAAAAAGTTTCTTCAAAACTACCTCAATTCATTTTAGACCGATTGAATTAGTTTAAACTCATTTACAAATTGGTTATGTCATAACTTGGTAAGATCAAACCCAAATCGATTACGATTTGAACTCACATATTTCTTATCTCCGCGCCTACCCGATGGGTTCAACCTGAACCTAATTTGGTTTCAACTTAACGTCTACATTCGTGTTTAGAGATTTGTTTCATTTATTTTATAGATTCAAAATTATAGCAAAATTTAAATTTGATATTTTTTTCTTAATAAAAATCAATACATAACATCCTCGCCTATTAAAAAAAATTTGGACCCTAATTTAAGTACTTGAGGAGAATAAATATCTAAGGTGAATAAGTGCGAGTATTTGGTGCGTATTTCTTCCTCACACTTCCAAATTGCTTCTTGATCGAAGTGGTGCTACCACCTAACCTTTACAAGGTAGATGCATTTATTCTGTAACCAATGTTCTTTGCGATCTAGTATACGAACTAGTAATTTCTCTGTCACATTGGGATGAAGTGGTACCATGAGACTATTAGGATGTGTGTCGAATTTGGAACATACCTTCATAGCATAGAAACATAGAAGAAATTATGCACTCCTGCTAAGGATAGGGTAAATTAAGTCAATACGCAAATGTACTAATTTGCTCTAGAATTTGTAAAGGTTTAATAAAGGTAAGTGCTAACTTTCCTTTCAAAATAAATTTCTTAATTCCTTTTATGGGTGAATCACGGAGAAATACATGATCGTCCGTCTCAAACTCCAACATCCTTTGTGACGGGTGGTACCGACTATCGATGGGGCAGTAACGGTCTCGTGGAGTAGCGATGGCCTCGTGAGGGGCCTCGGCAGGGCCACAGTGGCCTCGCAAGGGGCCTCGGTGAGGCTACAGTTGCCTCGTGGGCGGCGGCGGCCTCGCAAGGGCCTCCACAGGGCCACGAGCGGCCTCCGCGAGGCACGAGCTACACATGTACAACGATTTTAATTAAAAGTTAGACTAATAATTTCTAACTATAGTTTAGATAAATAAAATAAAATCAATTAAAATTTAATAAAATTATTTTATTAATTTAAAAATATTCCGTAATTCGAACATTTCTAGCACTTGCAGAACAACCACAAAGGCATGACTATCAAAGTCCAAGGAACAACTCTTAACCTCTTAGTCTAACATTAGCTATCCACCTGATGGTGTCAACCCTGTTAATCCACAAGATTGAGTCGGAAAACTCTTAATTCTATGTATGAATTTGGAAAAATAAAGGAATACGAGCTACTAAATTTATTAATTTGTCAACAAGAATGTTATTAATTGATATAGTATTTTAGAAACTGACCTTCCAGCTAATTGCTCCTTGTGACTCATAAAATACACATGTCTCATCTCAGGACCTGATTGCTAACACCTCTGGGTAAAAGACAACTGACTTTAGTCCTATAGAGGTTGACATGACTATGTTGAGGACTGATAGAAAGGTAGATAATATCGTTGTTGTGGAGGTGGTGGATACTACTAGGATGGTGATGTGTGTAAATCATTCATACTTTTTATAGTTCATTTAGCATACATTCATCGCATTTTATTAACATATCTAGGGTTAAAACATATTATTTGCATTTATTTCATCCTTTAGTTCAGATAACTGCTGTTGCAAGTTTCTTTCATAGGAAAACATAGAAAAAGAGGCTTTCAGAGCTCTACACGGGCTGGCCGTGCCAACTAGTACAGCCATGCTCGACACCCAGCGAGTCGTGCCAGCCAACTAGCACGGGCTTGGCCAAATCCAGACTTCCAGCACCTAACACGGTCTAGCTATGCCATTTGACATGGTCTAGCCGTACCATCTGCCACGGCCGTGTTTGGTGAATTCTATTATGGCAGTTTCGTGACACGGCCTACCTGTGCCACCTAGCATGGCTGCGATGCTACCCGGTATAATGGAAATTATCCAATTTTTCCAGCACAAAAGTTATAAAAGGGCCTTAGGGGTTCACAAGCAAGGGGATCACGGTGGAGATCATAAGGAGGACCAAGCAAGAGGCCAAGGGACTGTTGTAAAGCCGTTAAGAAGATTTGTCCAAGGCCAGAGGAGAATAATCGACATCAAATTCTGATTTTTTTTCCTTCCTTTATCCTTCTAGGATGTCTTTTATTGAAAGTAAAGATTCTAACCTCCGAACTATAGAGTAATTGTCTGTAATCTTAGGATAAGGGAATAACCCTTTAACTATTTTAACTATTAAACTTGTTTTCTCTGATTATGCAAATTACTATTTTCTAATTTGGTTTTAAGGGTTTGTTTGATTGTTAGTTTTCTTACACATCTCAGAAATCAAAGGAAGGACCCAAAGAAGAACCTTGATTTCGGAATAATAAAATCAAACTTAGGAATTTATTTATTAGTAACGGTGCTTAGTTAAGATAAATTTACGGGGTTCCTCTTAGCTGATTATGATTTCCTTCGTTCTAACACCGTGAAAATAAATAAAATTTTTCAAGAATTACATTGGTTACGTAGAGCATAAAGAATCTATTTAATTCAATTCTACTAAGTAATGGTAGTAAGTCTAGGCAGACTTGCAAGGTTCTCATGATAGATTCATTTAACTAATTATGGTCCCTTATGAATGAATACTGATAAAAGTATAGATTGAGTTCATTAGATATATCAGTAGACACTCGAGAGAGGCCATTGATTACACTATTTTATACCACTTTCAGGAAAATCATAAAAAGGGAAATGAGTTTAATGTTAGGTTAATAGTTCTTGTGGTGAAACCAAAATTCTAATATTGTCTTTAACCCCTTGAGTCTTCGTCTCTTCGCTCTCTTACTTTCTCTTAAACTTGAACTTTCGTATTTGATTCTTTTTAGATAACCTATTCTTCATAAGTATCTAGTACTTGATCAATCTCTGTGGGATCAATATTTTATTACTTAACGACGACCATACACTTGTGGGTTGCAGATTTACGAACATCATGTTTTTGGCGCCGTTGTCTGAGACTGCACTCAATATTAGATTACTTGCGAATTTGGTTAATCTAGATTTTATTTTACTAAACTATTATTTGCTTTATTTCTATTTTATTTTATCTTTGGAAGATATTGCCCTCTTTTTCATTGTATGCGCAGATCGACCAAGTAAGGAGATTTACTAGAAGCAAATACTGAAATTGAGAGAACATTTCTTGCTAGACGAAAATTATTTCAAAAGCAACAAAAAAAATCCATGATTCCACCATGTCGATACGCGAAGAAAATAAATCTCTAAGAGACTACACTACATTGAGTACAAGGGGATTAAGATCTAGTATTCAAAGATCCTCGATCGAGGCTAACAATTCGAATTAAAGCCTTCTTTATTGTCTATGATCTAACAGAATCAGTTTGGAGGAACACCTACAGAAGATCTAAATCTGTACCTTGAGGTATGTTTAGAATTTTGTGAAACTTTAAAATTTAATAGAGCCTCTGCAGATGCTATTAGATTGCCACTATTTCCTTTCTCTTTTTGTAAGACAAGGCGAGGACGTGGTTGCATTCTCTTCCGCCTCTAGATTGTATTACTATATGGGACCAACTTGAATAGAAATTTCTCGATAAATATTTTTCCCAAGCAAAACTGCAAACCTTTGTCATCAAATTACGAACTTTGCACAAAGGGACGGAGAGTCACTCTTTAAAGCTTAGGACCGTTTTAAAGGACTGACTATAACAATGCCCTCATCACGGATTAGAGAGATAACTGATAATTCATACTTTTTATAATGGTATTACTTAACCCACCAAAGTTTCCTTAGATTCTGCTGCAGGTGGAGCTCTCATGAACAAGATGCTAGACGAAGCATTTGATATTATTGAAAGCATTGCGCTTAACCGCCACTAATGAGCGACCGAAAGAGGAGTTCCCACAAAAACTACAGGTAAATACGAAGTAAGTGCTTTCGACCTTCTAACCGCTAAGATGGACGCATTATCTAAAAAATTTAAACATTTCAATATTAGTGCGGTAAATGTTTCTAACACATCCTGTGAAACATGTGGTGCAATATGTTATTCCATTGTAAACTATCAAATAGGACTTACACCATCTTCGGGAGCGCCATTAGAACAAGCCGACGCCATTAACAATTTTAATTAGTGGCCAAACAATCTGTATTCCAACACTTACAATTCAGGCCGGAGAAACCATCCAAAATTTTCCTATCTGAACAACTAAAATCAAGTTGGGCAAGGTAATGTTGGACAATCCTCAGGATTCTAACAAGGGTAAAAATTCAATTTGGAGATGATGATGAAAAACTTCATCAAAGCTTAGATAGTTTAAAATGAAGAATTTCCATAGCACACGATGAAGTCAAACTAAAAACATAAGGATACAATACAAGCAATTAGACAGCTATCAGGTAAGATCGATGATTTAACTAAACATACCAAATTACTGGAAATTCAAATTTCATAGGTGACTGGTTCCTCTTCAAGGATACCGAGCAAACTAAAGACAAATCCAACGGAATATTGCAATGTTGTATTTGCAGCCGAACAAAACCAAAACTTCAAGGAGTCGAGTCTAGAGATGAGAAAAATGTTAAGGATTACGTAGTCGTCACTCTGTTGAAGGAAGACAACATTGTGATTAACAATAAATACCCTGTTAAGCTTGAGGACCTTGGTGAATCTTTGATTTCCTATATGATTCATGAATTTAATTTTGACATAGCTTTATGTGACCTCGGCATTCTATGAGAAGATGAGACTGAACGGATTAGAGCCAATGGATATAACCTTATGACTCACAAACCATCCCTTAGGTGTACTAGAAAACGTCCTAGTAGCAATAGAGAATTTTGTAATACCTACCGATTTTATCAGGAGAAAATTTTCAAACTCCTATAATCTTGGGTAGGTCATTTTTAGCTACTGTCGGGGCTGTTGTTGATGTAAAAAATCAAAGACTATTTTTAGAAATCAACGATGAAAGGATATTATTTGATTTTTCTGACTCCATAAATTCACCATTCGTTGAGAACTCTCTTTCTGGATTATCTTATGTATTACATAAAGAAGGATGAAGCACAAGTATTCATCAGACAAACTTCTTAGGTTTCGAGACAAGGTTAGTGGACGTACTCACCTGATCGATCATCACATATCTACACCTTTTAAAAGAACAAGAGACAAAAACTTTGATTCGGGATAAAGATCTATAAGGGATTGAGCTTACAACCTAAAACAAGCGCTTTTTGGGAGGCAATCTAACTTTTATTTTTTGCATTTCAATTTTCTTTCTACAATTTGATATTTTATCACTTTTAATTATTTTCTATTTTAAAATTTTTGTTATAGGGGTAGCAATCTAGAAAAATAGATAAATTACAGAGCACAACCAAACAAGCCAGAGTCTAGCATGACTAGGCCATGCTAGGAAACACGATCGTGCCACATGATCTCAACCGTCCAGAGACTGACAAGGGCATGTCGTGTTGAACAACACGGTCGTGCCACCCAACCACCCAACAAATCTACCATCTTTCTTATAGAGACTGGCATAGCCAAGTTGTGCCAGTCAACATAACCATACCAAATCCTTGATTCTGAATAGAACGTGACACAAGTAGGCCTTGTTAAACAACACGACTATGTCACATACCATCTAAAAGTCCTTAAAATAAACACCACCATGCCCAAAACTTCATCTGACCATGCTAACTCTTCCTCTCTGATGAAAAACCTTTCCCCTTCTCCTAATTATGTTTATAAAGCCTCAAACCTTTCCCATTCTTCCTTAATCACTCAACAATCCTCTTTGGAAGCAGAAATCAAGCTCGAAAAATTCTCCTTTAACCTTGGAAACCCTAGACTCTAAACACCATGTTTAAGCGCTAAAATAAAGGACATGTCTCAACTTCCCAAGACAAGGGAAAAATAAAAGCATGTGACAAGGGTAACAACACTTATAACATAATTTTTCATGATGCGAATCATAGGGCTAGATTTGATACCCTCTCAAAATGAAAGATCATGGGGACTAGATATATATATCACTATACAATAGAAACACTAGAGATTAAAGAAGACACACTGGATGATAGAGAGGGTGGGATAGTCTGAGTCCATGGAGGTACAACATCCCACCTATCCTAGGATTACCTTACAATTCCTTAGTAGCTTAGAAGCTACAATACTAATTGGAAAGGGTGTGAGGAAGGAAAAATTTCTTTTAAAATGTAAATGATGAATACTCATGGAGTTTAGAAGAATTTAACAATGTTTTTTATTTATCCACTAGAACAGAAAGGAGGATTCCTAGAGATTTTGATGAATATGCCTTTTTGAGAGACATTTCTATTAATCTTAGGCCTTACGACTCCTTAAAACCAAAATCGTACGGCCTATAAAACCCTATTTTTAGATACTTACACAAAGTAATGGCCAACACCATTTGTAGATGAGGTGAAAGTGATGGTGTGATAAGGCAAAGTGAGTTACTACTTTTGTGAGCCACAATCCATAATAGAAATATCAACACAGGAGAAGAGACATTTTCTCCTATAATAAAGTTTGTATCAATATAAGTTATTTTGGTTTTTGTAGCGCATTATGACTTAGAATTACATTAGATGGATGTAAAAATTACTTTCCTTAATGAACTTAACGAGGAAATCTATATGGAACAGCCAGAAGGTTTCATTGCTGAAGACTGTAGACTTAAAAAAATCTATATATGGGCTAAAGCAAGCATCAAGACAGAGGAATATAAGAATTAATGAAGTCATTTTATCTTATGGCTTCGAAATGATCAATGAAGATTATTATGTTTTTCTGAGAAAGAAAAAAGAAAAGTATGTCATTTTATCTGTAACACCCCCCCCATAGCCCCCTACTTACTGGTTAGAGGAGAGGGGTATTACATTACATAACTTACTAACATACTACACGGATACTTAT
>JBAMHZ010000023.1:4482120-4499717 GCA_037177395.1 Alpinia galanga
TCCGGCCTGGGCTCGGGCTGGGTCCGGCTTGGACCCGGCCCCTGGTCGGGTCTATTATGAGCTATTTATCAAAGTTTCTAACCCTCCTATATGAAAGTTTTAAGAACACTGAAAGGGTTGAGATACTGAATATAAAAGAGATGCTGAGTGGATTAGTGTTGTGAAAGTGGAAGAAGGGATGACAAAGGTGGGAGTGAATAAAGACAATAATATCTTGTTATTTTATAAGGCAGTAGGGATGCTAGAAGAGATGAACACTAGCAAGATTGTAGAAGAAAGAAGGTAGGTTCGTTGGGATGTCAGATGTGGAGAGAATGTCTAGTTATCAAGATGGAACAAGAAAAGAGATACTAGAGGCAGGGATGAAATGCAAAAGAATGAGACATGCAAGAATCAATCAATCTTGTGAAATCATCGAATCAAAAAAGAACTTAAAAGCCATAAGAGGAAGAAATGGACGTCATGGCTCTGCAACTATTCTAAAAATTAACTATATTACTATTAATTAATTATATTAGATTCGTTAGTATGGCATATATGATGTGCATTACATAATAGAAGTTTTTTTTAGCTAATCCTGAAATAAATAATATTTATTTGGTTTTTTGACTCAGGTTGGATATACTGAAATAAAAAATATTTGTTTGGTCTTTGATTCGGGTTGGATATATCAGTTTTTCTGGCCCCTACACACCACTTTGAATTTTTCTGTATGTATATGAGAGAAAGGAAAGCGGTGAGCTGGCATTTTTGGTTGAATTGATAATTTGTGAACTATGATTATTGTTTGATGCAGGATCTTTTTGGGATTTACTGCACAATTCTTATGTGAAAGGTGGTATTGCATTGGGATCACTTCTGGGACCTGGTCGAGGTAATTATACTTAGTTCTCATTAGGATCTATGATGTGTAAAATTTGGAAGACATGAACAGTTTGCTACTTTTTTTGAAGCCTTTTCTTTTCTCTAACATAATCATTTGGATCTTGAATGCCAAGATGAATTCATCCTGTTCACAGTTATGCAGTCAAGAGTTTCAATCTAATGCTGATTAGTATTTGATTGTATTACACTTTTCTGTAGATTTGCTTTTGGATGGTTTCAGAGCATTTGCAAATGCATCACCAAATATGAATTCCCTTGTGGGTTTTGGATCTGTTGCTGCCTTTATGATTAGTGCAGTAAGTATATTTTTATCTTGATCTTGCAGTCGAGAGTAGGACCAATCCTCATTTTTTTCTTGTTTCATGCGTTCTTTATGACTAATGCAGATGTCTGTGATCAACCCTGGGCTTGGATGGGAAGCAACTTTCTTCGATGAACCTGTTAGTTGTACTTTAAATCTTCATATGTGCTATGGAAGAAAAATTAGAAGAAAGATATATTTTGTTGTTTGATCAATTTCAATTAGCAATCACCCATATCCCTATCTCCTTCCTAGACTTTGTTAGATTCTTTGAGATGTTCATATTCCTCTTTGCCTGTTAGTGAAATTACCATTTTGTTAAAATTTTAATAAGAAACACAGTGTGCTCTCCTGAATTTTTTCACGCCACCATGTACCTAAATGTTCTCAATTGGCTTAGTCCAAATATATTTTCCATGTAAAATGGATTTTCCATTGCATGACCTATAATGAGTATTTTGCTATCATGATAAATCACGATATCTGCTTCATGCTAAGGTAGTAGATGCTCTTCCTGATTTTATTGAATTTGTGTTGCCAAAACATTGTGTTTTACTTTGGTTGGATGCTTTCTGGATTTGACACTACTTACTTTTCATTTAGTATAATTAAAGATCAGTTTCTGCATCTTCTGAGCTTTTTTTGTTCTTTATATTAACTAAAGTGTTTGTGACCATCATATCTTTATTCCCGTGATTCACTATATGCCATTTCTAAACATGTTAAGAGAATGCTAAAAGTAAGTACTGTGTGCATCTTTCACTCAAGAAACTTTTCTTGTAGCATGCAGGTCATGCTTCTTGGCTTTGTACTCCTTGGGCGTTCTCTTGAAGAGAGGGCTAGACTTAAGGCATCTAGTGATATGAATGAACTGATGGTAAGTTTTATTATTTAATGACATGCTTCTGTGCTTTACAATAAGGTCTCATGTCCAATCATTTGATATTTCTTTTTGTTATGCTTCTCTCAAGGTAAGTTGGAAAAACATAATCAATGAATCAGCTGATGTCTAAACTAAATTTCACTTCATAAAAACAGACAATTTTGCTAAAAGTTGAAGGGGAAAAAACAAATCTACTTTTGCAAAAAGTATTGTTGTTCTTAAACAAGTATCACCAATTTTCTTGCAGTCATTGGTATCCTCTCAGTCACGTTTGCTAATTACCTCATCTGAAGAAAATCCTTCATCTTTGGGCATCCTAAGTGCAGATGCAATCAGCATTGACATACCAACTGATGATGTTCGCATTGGAGACACAGTACTTGTTTTGCCTGGGGAAACAATTCCTGTTGATGTATGTTAAGTATACATTTTTCAAGTTCTCATTCTGTACTATTTTTTCAAGTTCTCATATCCGCATTGTTTTGTCTAACTCTACTTGTTTTAGTTCCTGTTCACTTGAGAATCAAGAAATTTTTACTAGTGTGGAAAATTTTTTTGTCCACTTGAAAAAATTTTAATTACAGTATATCCTTTCCTACTACCTTCCTTTATGGAGTAATGTTTCAGTCATATCTGATGCTATCAGCAATTATCTTAAATGCAGATTCGATTGTTTATAAAGGTTGTAACTCATTTATGATGTCAAACTTGGGAGACTGCTTGTTTACTTGATTAATTCATTTTGTCATTTGATTTGTGAAGAATTTTAATATTTATATAGGACCATCCCTCTGGATCCTAGTGAAATAAATTGATGTGCTTTTTTCAATCCCTTCACAGTTATAGTGCATTATCCTCATGTTGGAACTATATAAGGTATAGAAGAATATGTTTTCCTTTAATATTGGTTAACCACTGACCACATAAAACAGAAAGCATTCTTTTGGGAGGAAAAATAGTTCAAATACCTACCTTGAGGTTACTTCTAATTTATGCTTCTAAATTGTAGATAATATTTGTTTGTTTGAACCTGCTACAAGTACTTTAGAGCTTAGGTACAAGTATTTTCAATGAGATAAAACTGCAAAGCTTGCCATTCTTTCCCTATTAATCTGTCCACCCTACTGCCTAGGGCTAGATGTTGAGGCTCAGTTTTCTCTCCAAGTATTTACTTGTAAGAAACACAGAAGATATATTGGTTCTACTTACTAAAGCATTATTTTTTTCCCTTTGACAACGATCAAATTGATTCTAAAAGTTGAAGATATTTGATTACACACATGTCCAGAAACTTCAAATGCAAGAAATAAAAAGACTAAACCTTTGAACACGAGGAGCATATATTATTTTGAAAGAAATAATGGTTTTTTGATTTAGCACTTCCAAGCCTTCATATGTCTCCATCTCTATTTTCTCCATTTACCAATAAATTACTCATAGTTAGTCTTTTCTTTTATTCTCTATAGTAGATGAATACACTATCTATATCTTGCGGACTGCTTGTAGGCCTATCTGGTACAATTCACTCAGAAAAATGATCAAGAATCTCATTGCTTCCTTTTTATCCTTAAGAAAATTAAGATCTGTTGCTAATTGGTATTTGTTTTTTGAAATGTGTTCAAATGAAGGGGAAGGTTCTTGGAGGCAGAAGTGTTGTTGATGAATCCATGCTCACAGGTGAATCTCTTCCTGTACTGAAGGAGCAAGGTCACCTTGTTTCTGCAGGAACAGTAAACTGGGTATGCTTATCCTTGATATCCCTCTAACCATCTCCAGCTACCTACGGTTTTATTCTCAAGAAAGAAGATGTTTTATTAATGTTATGGGGGAAATTAGGGTTAATAATCCTAGGTAGTCCCCTCTTTATCTATAATTGTAACCAATGCAAGAATTCCAAATAGATCCTTAATATAAATGGCATTTACATTTAGATTGGGAAGCTAATTCAGATATATTATGGAAACCTAGTTGCTTATAGTTATTCTCAATTTTAGGATCTTTTAAGAATTTTGTCAACAAGTCAACAAATTGATCATTAGACTTGATAATTGAGGTGACAATTTCATTAGGTTGCATTTTCTTGTGACAATTGTTTGCTCTCTCATAGAAAATGGAATTAGAAGCTATATGCATGGTTTTTTGATTGTCATTGTTTAGCTTAATTGGCTTGATAGAAGGATGTCCTAACTAGGATATTAACTGTTTGGCTACATAAGTTCACATGTTGCTAGGATCATCACCTTGCACTCCACCTCTGCCCTTGACTTAGCTACACTAATTTGTTCCTTTCTCTTCTATAAAATTATGTTGCCTCCCTCAAGAATGAATAAATTGATATGAACAATATGAATAACCTATTCTTTGGAAAACTTGTATCTGTGTTCCCAATAACCTAAAGATAATCTCAATCTTCAAATAAGAGATGTTTCCTTGGAGCATTTTGAGGGACCTTAGGATTCTCAAAGTTGCTTCCTGATAATTATGGCATGGTATCTTTAAAAATTGACTAATCATGCTAACTACAAGTGAGATGTTCGGTTTATAGTTGTGAGATAGTTCATTTCTCCTATTTATGTTCTATACTTTTAAGAATTAGTTGCTGCTTTGTAACCTAGAGGTCACGAGTTCGAGTCCTGGAAAAATCTCTTGCAAAAAATAGGGTAAGACTGCATACAAAAGATCCTTCCCTAGGACCCTGCATGGGGGAAGCTTCGTGCACCGGACTGCCCTTTTTACTTTTAAGAATTAGTTGATAGCTTTTCTTGATACCATTCCATACTTTTAAGAATTAGTTGATAGCTCCTTTTTGTCTTGATACCAATCCAACATTGTTATAGTCAATTTTTGCTTTATCTAGTTGATTGATTATATAATTATGTTAACCTTTTGTCTAGCAATTGATATTTTAATCAACTCAATTCACTTCTAGTGGACTTTTTTGTCTAGCAATAAATGCTTTAGTTGACTCAATTCAGTTCTAGTGAACTTAATTATTGTATCATGTAAGCCATCTAACAGCTTAACCTACCTCTGTTGGATCAATAATCTTTCTATCAGTGATCTAGTCGAATTCATCTTGCTCATCTCTAGTTTGAACATAAATATTTTGTTTATAAGCATATCAGTTGAAGAGGAGCCTTGGCTCAACGATAAAGTTATTGCTGTGTGATCTAGAAGTCACGGGCTCAAGTCATGAAAATAACCTCTTGCAAAGCAGGATAAAACTACATACAGTAGACTCTTCTCCGGGACCCTGCATTAGCGGGAGCTTCGTGCACCGAGCTGTTTTTTTTTTGTAAGCATATCAGCCTCAATCAACTCCATAGTCGACTCATATACTAGTCAATTGAAATCAACCTTCCCAACTAGATTATTGACTACAACAAATCTAATGGTGAGCCTTCACCTTAGTCAAGTTCTATGTGAATCTCAAAATAAAGAGGTTCACTTGATTCTCACAACTTACTAGAACCTAAATACCGAGAGATCTTGTTTCTAGAACTTCTTTGTCTACTAAGCAACCTTGCTTCCAGATCTTCTTTGCCAAAGGGACTTGCCTCAAGGTCTTCCTTGTCTTCCTATCATTGGGTCAACGTTGACTTGTACTTTCAGTTGCCAACCACCTAATCACTTTTGATTCACTTGGACTTCTATGTCACAAGTATTTTAGTCCTCGACTTGCTTGCACTTCTCCGGTTACTAAATATTCAATCAACCTTAACCTACTTGAGATTTATCCATTTGTACTTACAAAAACCTACCTTTATTAGTAAACAAAATAAATATAGGTGTAACTTAAAGTTTTGCTTGAACACCAGGACCACTTGGCTGAAATTGATCACTTAGATGTGAATAAACTAACAGTCTCCTTAATATCAAATTGGTCAAACTCAACTACTAGGGGCTTGACCATTTGGTGCATGATTGCACCATCAAGAAGTTCAACCTCAGGTGAGCAAACATGAGCAGACAGATATGAGATTGTGTAGGGAAACCAGTCTGCATTTGCTTACCCTTGAAGAGAGGAATTTGCTTCATTTGTATTCTTATCTGAAATTGTCTTTGAGACTCCTTTTACTGGATTTTTTTTACTACATCGGTTTGTTTCTTATCACTGAAGAGCTCTCTGCATGTCATCTGTAATTCTTTTTTACTACACCTAATATTCCGCAGGATGGCCCCTTAAAAGTTAAAGCTGTGAAAACTGGTGCTATGTCAACTATTTCTAAAATAGTTCATATGGTAAGCATAGAATAATTCATTTTGTCTTAAATGGCATGTTTCCATGTCAACTAAATGCAGTGAATTTCACAGGTTGAGGAAGCACAAGCACAACAAGCACCAATTCAAAGGTTGGCTGATTTGATTGCTGGACCTTTTGTGTACAGCGTTATAGGGTTATCTGCTGCAACTTTTGCTTTTTGGTGAGTTTGTATTTTATTTTTTTAAAATCATGTCTTTGTTTATTTAGACATTGCTATGAAGAAAATAATAAATAAAACTGGTTAGTCCCTTGTCCAAGTTGAGTTTTCAGTAAAAGTATTTGCTAGCCTTTATCCTTTCTTCTTTGAGATGGATTAAAGTCAAAACTAATTATTCAAACTAGTTCATCATCATCTTCTTTTCCTTTAAGAGAACCCTAAGAAGCAATTTATCACTGAACTTATTTCAGGTATTTTTTTGGGACACAAATCTTTCCAGATGTGTTACTTAATGACATTGCTGGTCCTGATGCTGAGCCATTGCTTTTGAGTTTGAAACTCTCTGTGGATGTGCTGGTAATCATTTTATAAACAATAGGTTGTGTTGGTTGCCATTAAAGTTAATTAACCAATCAATTATCACAAAAACAACTCTTAGAAAAGAAACCAATTTATATATTTATTTTTTTAATATTCCCCCTTCATGTGTGGGTGTGTATTCTTCACTTGATTAGTCCAAACCTAACACATGAATTATGAGATTTTTTATTTTATATGCATATAGGTTTTGAACCCTAAGTTGGTTAACATGTATCCCAAAGGCTTGAGAAAATAAACCATTATATATTTTATATTCTTAATAATTGCCACACAAGGTAGCTTAATACCACTTATATTTAATAAAAATTTGTTATTCTTGAGGGGAAAATTATTCCTCAACCTCTACCTTTATATATGTATTATGAATAATAAAGAATATTACAAATAGGTCCTTGCTTCCTTACATATAGCCCTTAGATATATATATATATATATATATATATATATATGCATAAGCCTTCTACCAATGACACTGCCACTTAAGCTGATTATATATCTATGCATTTTAGAAACTCAGCTTGTTGCATCCCACTCTAGGCCCTCTTAACAATTTGGTCAATAAATTTGCTAATTTTAGAACTAATAATCTCCTTAAGTTGATTCTTTTTCCTTTTGATTAAGCGACTATCTCTATATATTTTGTCCTCGCATGGAAGACGAGATTCATTAGCTCTATAGGGCCATATCTTAGCTTGGTTATCAAATGCTTAACCTAAATAAGTTCACATGTTGCTAAGTACATGACTCTATATTTTGTCAGCCCCCATGGGAGGATTGGGTGGCTAGTACGACGGCAGACTTGTTACAATGAGCAAGGTCGATCCCTGAAGACTACAAAGTCTTTTGGGGACACTTGCCCTCCCGCTCCGCTAGTGCTTGATTGGACAAAAAAATGCCCTCCGTGATTTACCTCCCTTAAGATGGCTGTGGGACCGGCTGGTAGGGGCTGCCAGGGTGATAGTTTTGCCTTTTGCTATAATGACTCTATACTTTGTCATTGTACTTGATCTGCCATTACTATTGTCTCTTACTCTTTGAAGGAAAACTTCCCTTTTGAGAACATAATAGCCAACTGTAGATATTCTCTATCTATAGGAGAATTTGCACTGAATCTGAGTACCCCACGACCTGAAGATGACATTAATATGAAATGAGATATCTTTTCTTGGAGTGCTTTTTAAGTAACATAGGATTTTTGTAACTACTATCCAATGGGCTCTCTAGTAATTAACTTATCACCTTAACCGCAAATGAATTGGTGGCTTAGTAATTATGAGATAGCTTGATTTTCCTACTTGCTTTTTGTGTTTCGCCGATCAATCAGTGACTCTCATTGCATTGGTACTAATCTAACACTAAGTTAAATAGGAATATCTAAGGTTTAGTCTTAGCATGTCTCCTCGAGCATATCTTACTTATGTTGTGAGATATACATACCTACTTAAATAGGAATACCTAAGTGAGCAACTAGTCGATCCCATCTAGTGGGATAGGACTTGATTTATGATATTCTGAATGAGCAACCTTTATACTAAGGAAGTATGTTGCCTAAGTATTTAGCTAGAAGTGTTCATAGAGGTAATCTTTCAAATTTGCAATCCTAATATAGTCATCACTAGATGATAATTTTTTCTACATAATAGAGAATAAGGAGAATATGTGTTCTAGATTGTGAAATGGGAGAGTCATTGCTAGTGATGATACTATTATCTACCTAGAGAATAAAGGAGAATGTGTTCTAGAGTATGAAATGAGCTAAAACATGCACCAATATGTAATACCTTGGTTGAGCTAAATTTTCTAAACCAAGCTCTTCAAGAAAGCTTAAGTCATACCAAGGACTTCTTTGATTGCTAGACCATTCTCAGAGGCATTGACTTCCTTCAAAAGATCACGATGATGGAGAGCATTCTTGATGTCAAGATGATAAAGAGGCTAGTGAAAAACAACTAGTAAAAGGAAGATATAAACTAAAGTAATCTCGACCATTAGAGAGAATGTATTAAGGTAGTCAACATCATAATGACCCCTTTTTATTAGAGGAACTTTAATGATCAACAATGCCATCTTGTGTACACTTTTAGAGAAAATGCATATACAACTCGCAATGGACTTCCTTAGAGGAACCATGTGTCATTTGAGTGGAGAGGATATATTGCATCAATTATAGCCTATCATTGTCACCACCTTGGATCTTAAATTCATTCTCAAACATTCATGGAATTGACTATGAGGATAAAGAGGATACAAAGGTGAAGTAGTTGGGTGATAAAGATGTATAAGATATAAAATGAGAAAGTGGATGAGAAGTAGAACACTTACGAGTACCTTTGTGAAAAGTAATGGGAACGTCCACATCATAAGAGGGAGCTAAGATGACAATTAGTCATCAAAGAGTGGGAGAGCCTTGTGGAGTTACTGAAGTGTCTTTAAGGTGTGATCATCGACTACACACCACAAGGGAGGTGCTTCATGTCATAGGCTAGCAGTAATTGAGGTGGATGGATGTCTGCAAGTCGAGGTGGAAAAGATAATAAAGTACGAATAACTGCACTGACTCAGATAGAGATGGTTAGAAGAAAAAAAGGAATGAATTTAAAAAAGTCAAATCTAGAATAATAATGACTAACATGTCTAATCTCTGTATAGACGATTATAATTGAGGAAAATGCACTTGATGAACCATGGAGTTAACTTACCCAACTAAAGGACATTAAGTGAACAAAGAAATCAAAGTTTGATGGTGGAAGAGAATATATCACATACTATGGAAAGAGAATAGTGAAGGAATTTTTTTTGTGAGAAATGGAGGATGACATGCGTTTGATGAGATGATTTGTAGTGATAATAGCATCACTATGAAAAGATAGAAGATATGCATGCATAGGAGAAAGTTAAGAAGTTTTAATAAGAATCAATTCATTCATTCTGCTAGGATTTCTGTTGACTTGAGAACTAATGAAGAATAATATGACTCAAATCAAATAACTAAAAAAAGCGAGACAAGTGTTCTTTATGTACAAAGACACTTGATAGAGCTGCTAAATTCAAAAACACCATGTCATTTTCATTAAAAACATTTCTAAAGCTAAAAGTAAACTTGAACCCTAAACATATGCATAAACTAAAATAAAGGTTGCAAAAGCATGTTTATGACCACTATTGTGGAATGAGGCCTTAATATGTTTACCTAGTTGACACGATTCACATTCAATGGCTTGGAGATTGAATAAAATATGAAGCATCTATTTCAACTTTTTGAATGATGGGTGGACAAACCTATAGATGCAAGGTGTAGCTAAGAGAAGTGAAGACAATAGAGGTACATCCAACTAATACAACCTACAGGACTCATGACCAACACCAATTACCTTACCTGATCTCAATTTTGGAGTAAAATTTGAAATAACATCAAAGGTGATAGAAGACAACTTAATAATCTAGTAAATTAAATTAGATCTTCATTGATGGGTTGAGTATTTGGTAAGCAAGTGATGACCGTGCACAAATTCAACTTTGTGGAGTGAAGGGGCACGAGAGTCACATAGGACGACACTAGAAAAGAGTCAATTGTTGCTGGAGAGGGCCATTAGAAAAGACTCAGTTGCTAGAGAAGGTTGTTGGAGTAGGAAGACACGTGCCTATAGTGATTCAATGTGGATGTGGATAGGCACATGGGAGCTTAGGCATGAATATGCAAGCGACAAGCAATTGATTGATGGAGAAGGCAGTTGGAGTTGAGGGATGCATGTGCATGGAGATTCAACATGGACAATAGGGACATATGGATGAGTGCTCTGGTGTGGATACATGGTTAAGATTGGTGAGGCAAGTACCTAGGAGCTTTGGTGTGGATAATGCAAACATGTGCATGGAAAAAGGCACATTTAGAGATAGGCTGTTTGATACTTGAGAGATGACTGATTATGCAGTGACGTTGAGAGGAAACAAAGGTGAGGATCAAGATGGCTTTGATACCATGTTGAGGGTAAATTATTACAGGCTTTGAAATCTCAAGTTGTGTTGGTATTTTAGTCTTTAATTGGAATGATACTATTTTGGTTTTGTGCTGATGTTTCGATGTATAGTGGCGGTGATAAATTATAGGTGGAAGGAGGAAAGAGATGAAGAAGAAAAAGATAAGACGATTATATAGTTAAGTTTTACTTTCCATTTGGAATGTTATGATTTAGACATTATCTTGTATGGAAACATACTGGAAAAACAAATAATATTATCTCAATTTTAACATGCCAAGGGATGTTAAGTGTTAGCATGAAATGATACTCACCGATACAATTGATATAACGACACAGGATGCATTGTCTCAGTGCTTAGTATCTTTCAGTAATTTATGAGAACAATAAGTTTTGATCGGCACGGTATGAGATTTCAAACTTTATTATTCATCATGAAATCTACATAGCCCCTGCCTGACCTTTATACATGTATTATAATGAATAAGAAATATTACAAGATCCATTGCCCATTAGATATTTACACATTGGCCTTTGCCCATAACAATTCTCCTTTTATCTTCAATATAAATTTAAATTATCAATCAACTTGTTCCAATTGTGTATTATGATGTGTATAATATACATGTATTTGCTTTGCTAATGTCCTGTAGTTTCCAGGTGGTTTCATGCCCTTGTGCGCTTGGACTAGCAACGCCAACTGCCATCTTAGTAGGCACTTCTTTGGGTAATATATTAAGCTTCTGTGATTGAGTATATTTTTCTCAAGTATAAACTATAGATACTAAGAAACTGATGATCTTATTTAAAATTTTGGTGGGTTATATAATAAGATTGACAGAACTAATGTTTGTTCAGTGTATGAAATTTTCGAGCACTTGGTTGAGCATGAATTGACATATGCACGTATGTTATTGCATTGTAACTTTGCATTATCCATATTCATGCATGTGATTGTATTGGCATTAGTCTACATTTGTTGTTTGAAGTATAGATGGATAGTGAGCATGAGGAAGAGAGAATTATCTAAGAGGACAATAAATTGATGTTCCTCTTTTCAAATTATGGCATGATGAAATACAATGGTATTATCCTGATATAGTGATATAGAAGCTAAAGTCTTCCATATACTTATGTTCATTGACACACAATTTCAACATGTTAATGCAAATGCTGTTATAATAATTGATTCTGTTATTTCTGTAAGTAAAACAATTTAAAAGGGAATACCTGAATCTAGCTAGCCAAAGGTATTACCAAATTCCAGTGAAAGTTCAATGTTTCATTCAAGCATATCCCCAAGTCTTTATAACACTTGAACAGTGTGAACTTTATAACTTTATGTTCATCTAAATTCTCTACTTCCCCTTCATGAATAGAAGTATAACTCTCATTTCTTTATTTTAAATAAAAAATAAAAGAAAAAAATGCTGACTTTGTCAATTTTTGAACATGTGTTAACCTTAAAATATCAATTTCATGACCAGGGGCTAGAAAAGGACTTCTCATTAGAGGTGGTGATGTTTTGGAAAGGTTGTCTGCTATCAGTGTCATTGCATTTGACAAGGTACTTTCATGGTTCATCTTTCGTTTGTCCTTGGACATAATTCACTGAAACGCTTGACTTTCTGGTTTTGCAGAATTGTATCTTCTAGTTACTAATATGCATTCTCTGTAACATTTTAAAATATGTAGACTGGAACACTCACAGATGGAAAGCCTGTTGTTACTGCTATTGCTTCTTTGACTAATGAAGACTCTGAGGTCCTTCGTTTAGCTGCTGCTGTGGAGAAGACAGCATCCCATCCAATTGCTAAGGCTATTCTGGATAAAGCTGAGTTGCTTAATTTAGGAATCCCTAGCACCAGTGGTCAACTCACAGAACCTGGTTTTGGTTCATTAGCAGAAGTAGATGGTTCTCTAGTCGCTGTTGGTAGGCTTGATTGGGTACATGAACGTTTCCAGCAAAAAACATCTGAATCTGAATTATTGGATCTTGATAAGTATGTTGAATGTCTATCATTGAACGTGGGAATATCATCAAATCAGTCAAAATCAGTTGTTTATGTTGGGAAGGAAGGAGAAGGCATAATTGGGGCAATAGTAGTGGCTGATGTTCTGCGTAAAGATGCAAATATTACAGTTGGCAGGTATGTGTCCTAAACTTTTGACTGACATAGCAAGATGCATATTCACACCTTTTGTTTGGTTTTTCTTGTTATACATGTTGAGTTTTATCATATGTATATATGTATTTATGCCTTTACAATAATATGAAAATATTTAGTAGTTAAATTTAATTTGGTATTGGAAGACTCATTTTAGGGTTACAAAATTTTGTTGCTTATTAAAGTGGAGAAACTACAGGGGGATTTATAAAAACCATAAATGTTGATAAATGAAATTTTCTCATTGAAGTATGAAGACAACGGTCTACCCTCCCTTGTGATACTATTCTTCTTTCTCAATCAAGGAAAAAAGCCAGTACGTTGTCTACACGTTTTTGAATTTCAACTGCATGATGTGAGATAAGTCCACCTGCCCTATCCATGAGTTTTATAACCAAGGCTTCTCTCCAATATTTGCAAAATCGCAAGAAGTGGTCTTTCTTGCTAGCAAGGGCTAAGTTGACTATTTTGTGCTATCGGTTCATGATATCTCTTATCTCGAACTTTTTCCCAAACTTGAAAACCACAGTTAACCTATATGCTTAGGCCATGATTGCACTAACATTTGTGAATGTTGTAAAGGATAGAGCATGCGTAGACATATGATAGCCTAGGTTAAGAGCTTGGTTACTCAGAGCTATGTCATGTATATTGATGTACAAAAATCTTGTAACTTGATAATGTCATGGATTGATTACCTGCATGGACATTTTTTGGAGTATCATGAACTACCCACAGTTAGTTGGAGTCATTAGTGTTTTATTACTTTCCTTGCCAATGCTCAGCTACCAAACCTTAGGGTGACCTAGGGATCATATGCCAACTAAGCAAGTTGTCCTAATGCGTGCTAGTCAACTAGACAGTATGGTCAAGTGGAAGTTAACTCAGTCTACTTGTCTCATGGTTTCAAGAAATAGAATGTTTCTTGCTGAACTTAAGTCAACTAGGCAATTAATTGAATGAAATGTCAATGCCTAGAATCCAATCAACTAGGCATTTGATTGGATGAAATCCATTTGACTCCACAGTTGATTGGACTACTTTTTTTAGTTGATTAGAAGCATGATGCCTAATTTTTTGAGGTGGATGTTGAACCATGAAATATATGCTTTGTAGATCTTGTTTAGGATATAATTCTCCATAAAATTCATTGCTCATTCTTTCCGCAAATGCCACAAATAACATAGAGTTTGGAGCCATCAAGAGTTCAAGATCTTTCAAGTTCTAGAGCTGACCTTGCTTTATCTCTTGTCCTCATCTACATTCTGTAGGCAGAGAAGGTTTGTCATCTCTCTTATACTTATTTTGTTTAGCTTTTTTATAGAGGTTAGTTCCTAGGGTTTTAGGAGCTTATTAGTGCTATTTTAAAGAGCAAGGTGCTCTAATCCTCTCTTAGACAATGTGTTAGGTTTTGCTCCATTACCCTATTTCAAGGAAACATTATAGTGTTTTGTTTCGGGGAAGTGGCACCAACATGACAAGGACCATGGAGTAGGAGTGGTCTCTAAATCACGTTAAATCCCTTGTTAACATAAATTTCATTTTAGCTTGTGTGGGTATTTATTTTGTATTGGCTATAACACACTATTCTTGCTGCATACATATTTGCTACTAACCCTTAAGTTTGGTGTTATTTTTTGAAGAATATTAACCATCTAATCTTCCCTCCCACTAGCTAGCCATTCGGATTCTTCATATATGCCAGTTCAAGGAAAAGACCATATTCAAGAGATATGTTCTTGATCACTCTTTATCATCTATTTTGGTGTGTTGATTTGAAGTCAAAGACAATGTTGGTTGTATGCTGATCTAAAATTGAAGGAATCATTGTCTGCACGCACCAGAAGCTATTTTAAGGCTTTAGTTAATTGTGTTTTCATTTTTGTGGCCATGTCATAGCTTATGCTTTTCTTGTAAGAACTTTTTTAGTTTATGCAACAAGGTAGAGATTCATATATATGCTCCAACTTGAGTGAGTGATAGGTATTCTAGGTCGATAAAGTTATAAGTGCAGTGGATTTAGTTCCACATTAACAATTTAGGTTTAGGATTTCCATGCGTGTGTACATATGTGAATATACAAATATTTATATTTTTATAGTACTTGTAATTATTCCTTAATAATATGCAATTGAATATTCCTTTTTTTAAAACTTAACATTTCATTTTTTTTTCTATTTTCCACTTTTTTGCCTACATTTTGACTTTCTAAGGCTGAAGGCCTTCTATTACTTTTTAGCGTCCTCGAAATAATTTCATTATGCAACAAGAAGTGCTTCTCTTTCTTGCGCTCATTGTAATTAACTCTGATCACCACTAGCTTAGTCATTTGTGATCCTCTTGCAGCTCCTTTCAAGGTATTATTCTTTTAGATTTTAAAATTATTCTGTGTGATTAAAGGCTGCAGGACATGGGAATAAGGTCAGTCCTTGTATCTGGGGACAGGGAAGAGGCAGTGAGGAGCGTAGGCAAGATGGTCGGAATTGAAAACAAATATGCAAGCTTGACTCCCCAGCAAAAATCTAACATTATATCTAATTTGAAAGCTGAAGGACATCGTGTTGCTATGGTAAAATTCATAATATCTGAATTGATTCGATGATGATAATGAGACTAATCAGGACAAAGATTTATGTTCCTCCAACACAACTGATATGTTTTGATTTTTTTAGAGAATGATTAATCTTTAACTAATGTCATGAATTTAAGGTTGGTGATGGTATAAATGATGCACCATCTTTAGCGCTGGCTGATGTGGGAGTTGCATTGCAAATTGAAGCTAAAGACAATGCTGCGTCTAATGCTGCATCAGTTATTCTTTTAGGCAACAGGCTTTCACAGGTATAAGATATACCCATACTATTCATTAATCATCCATTTATAAAAACGTTTGAGCCTTAAACTCATATGATTTATTTCTAAATGACAAATCAGATACACACAAAAGAACGTTACCTGATTCACTCTTGCTGTGGTCTGATTCATTCACTACATATTCCAATAAGCAAACAATAGCTTTCCTCCATCCTTGAATAGATAACATATATAATGATCAGATGGTTGAGGATTACCTCAGGTTTTGACAGCCAGTGTAAAAAGTGTACAAATCAAAATAATTGGGAGTAACATGACTAGATAATGATGAGTTATCATGTTTGTTAACTTTCTATTTGCAGCTTTAAATCCATCCTACTGATAGAACTCTGGTGATATTTTACAGATAGTTGATGCTATATCACTAGCCAAAGCAACAATGGCAAAAGTTCACCAGAACTTGGCATGGGCAGTGGCATACAATGTAGTCGCCATCCCCATTGCCGCAGGCGTTTTGCTCCCGAAATATGATTTTGCCATGACACCTTCTCTTTCTGGTAAGTCACGTTCATAGATTGAATAGTGCTCCAGGATCTGTCAAAAAGCATAAACGATGACAATTTTCTTTTAAAAACTATATTACAGGGGGATTGATGGCATTGAGCTCAATTTTCGTTGTTAGCAATTCATTGCTGCTGCAGCTACATGGTTCCTCCTCTAAGAAAGACAGTTGCTGAAGAGGAAATGTCGGAAAATATTCTCAGTGCACAATAGTTATGACAGGTTTTTGTCCAATCATAGAGGATATGATCTAACGGAGTTGCTAAGTACTGATTGGTTGGGGGTTGTGCAAGAATCAGCTTATAACATTTGTAACTATACTGTTCAAAGTATCTGTTGTAATATGTATTTCTAATTGCTATGTAACCTTTCTTGTGGAGTTCATGTATGTCATATTCTCGGTAAACAAATGCTGTTTCAAGATTACTGAGACAAATTATAGATAATTAAAAAAATAAATAAATAACCCATATGATGTGGGCATACTTCAGCCTAGGGGATCTAGGAAAGTAAGGGATGACATCAATAGAATTCAGTAATTGGGCCACATAGTGAACTAAAGGAGAGTAGAAGTCCTCTGAAGCGGAGTAGGATGATTCAAGGAGAGTAAAAGGTTGAAGTCCTTCGGGTCAAAGCGGGATGACCAAAGGAGAGTAGAAGGTTGAAGTCGACCGAGTCAAGGGTGGGGCAACTTAGGAAGAGCAGAATGTTGAAGTTATTTGAGTTGGGATTGGGGTGACTTGGGAAGAATAGAAAGTTAAAGTCATTCGAGTTGATAGTGAAGTGATTCAAAAAGAGTAAAGACTCGAAGTTTTCTGAGTCAGAATGAGACGATTCGGAAAGAGTAGAAGATTGAAGTTGTTTGAGTCAGGAGTGGGGCAATTTTGGAAGAGCAAAAAGTCGAAGTCATTCGAGTCGAGAGTGGAGTGATTCGGCAAGAGTAAAGGCCCGAAGTTACTCGAGTTGAAGTAGGACTCAGGAAGAGAAGAAGGTTAAAGTCATCTTAGTTGAAGTATGACGACCCAGGAAGAACAGAAGGCCGAAGTTATTCGAGTCGGGAGTGAGGTGACTCGAGAAGAATAAAAAGTCCAGGTCATTCGAGTCTGTAACGCCCCACTGTTATTAAGGCGAAAAAGGGGCATTACACTAACTACTGACTTAACTTAACCTTACTCTACTATCAAGTAAGGTGGTACTTACAAAATA
>JBAMHZ010000023.1:4557330-4578145 GCA_037177395.1 Alpinia galanga
TTTTTTAATCCAATATATTAAATTAACCCGCTCTCGCCACGTCACCTTCCTTTCTCGCCACGGCTCCATCGACGCGTGTCGGTTTTCCCCTTCGGGTCCCTGTCCTGGTCAGCTCCCTAACATTGGCCTGCCGTTTCAAAAGCACGTCAACCATACAAATCTACACCCGTCTTGTACCCCCCCTCACCAGACGCCGGCCCCACCGGTTACTGGTGGTGTGGTCCATTTGTGGGTCGTTCGTTTAAGCAGTGCTCGAATGCGGGCCCGTGGACTCAACCTGTTGTCTCCCGTTTCTCCGCCTCCGTCTTCTCCTCTTCCATCCCCATGCCATCCACAAGCCCTAACTCGCCTGCGCCGCCCGACCACGGAGATACGAATTTGAAGCCGTAGCAGCGTTCCTTCGACTTTGCAATTTGGAGGCGGAGCTTCTCGTAGCGCTGGCTTTCCTCGTCAACGGCGCAATTGCTCGATCCTTTTCTTTTATTTGGTTCGGATGTCTATGATTGATGTTTATATCTTTTTGGGCCCCTTTTGAATTCTTACGAGTCAACAAGTTATTTCTCGTATTGGTTGATTGACGAATTTCGGAGTTGTTTTACAGCTAAATTTGATTTCTTTTGTTCGAATGCGGTTTTGCTAACCTTTTTCTCATGAAGTACGGCTTCAAAATGGCTGTTTTCTTCATTTCTTCCTCTGACTTTGGTTTTGTCGCAGAGGAATGCTGTTTCAGTTCTGATCATGGACTAGTATGGAAGGAGGATACGGTTTTAATTGGAGTAGATTGTATTTTGGTAAAATCAGGGAGGAAAGCACTAACCTTCATGGAAGAAGATAGTAATATTAGGTTCACAGGAATTTCCTCAGGTTTGGCTGTTCTACTATCTGATAATAAACCCAAGGGCAGTCCCCAAAAGTCTCGGTTGATTTCTTATTGTGATGGCATCGGTGATCATTCGGTTGAGCGAACGCTTGAGCATATATTTGATCTACCTCACAAGTCCGTTCGTCCTACTAGTTTAATAGACGTCAATTTCATCAGATTAATCTTGAGGAACCAAATTCCAAGATTTCAGCAGGAAAATGCTGTTGATCGACAAAGAGATGGTCTATCCATTATTAACTGCGATTCATCTCCAAGCACTGTTGTCATAGATAGCTCTAGTGTGTGCGGAGATATGAAGATCATAAGGAATCCATTAATTGTAGAGAGCCAGACAGTGTTCAGTAGTGCCCGAGCTAATGCCTGTGTATGGAAGGGAAAATGGATGTATGAAGTGACATTAGAAACTTCTGGAATCCAGCAGCTTGGATGGGCTATTATTTCATGCCCCTTCACGGATCGGAAAGGTGTTGGTGATTCAGATGATTCCTATGCATTCGATGGTAGGAGAGTTAGCAAATGGAACAAAGATCCAATGCCATATGGTCAATCATGGGTAGTGGGTGATGTCATTGGCTGTTGCATAGACTTGGACAACAATGAAATTTCCTTTTTCAGAAATGGTGTTTCTCTTGGAGTTGCATTTGATAGGATCCAGAAAATGAATCCTGATAATGGCTATTATCCTGCAATATCCCTTTCTGACGGTGAACGTTGTGATCTGAATTTCGGTGCTCGTCCATTCAAATACCCTATCTCTGGGTTTCTTCCTTTCCAGGCTCCTCCAGTCTTCAGAGATTATGCTAATTATTTGCTCAGTTGTTTGACTAGATTATTGGGGGTACAATGTTTGGATAAACCTGGTTCAGCATATTTTGAGAAGTTGAGGAGGTTAAAGAGGTTTGCACCACTTAAAGAACTGTTTTATCCCATATCTCATGGTATAATGGAGGAGTTATTTGATGTAGTTAATTCAAGTGAAAGGAGCTTTGAATATTTTGCATGGGGTGCAATTCCGTCATTTTTTTTAGGTATATTTGGTGTTCAGGAATCTCATGATTGTGCAAGTTTAGATCAGGTTCTTGAATTATTTCTAGAGTTTCCTGGATCTGATTCACTGCTGCAGCATCTAATTAGGGCACTTTCATATGGTTGCAAAGTGGCCCCACTTGTACTGACAGAGTGCCCTTATTCTGGATCATACCCATATCTAGCATTGGTCTGTTATATTCTCAGACACAGAGCCATGATGGTCCTTTGGTGGAAGTCACCAGATTTTGAGTTCTCATTTGAAGGGTTTCTTTCACTAAAGAGACCAAACAAGCAGGATCTTCATTGCCTCATTCCATCTGTTTGGTGGCCTGGTTCATGTGAGGATGTGGGTTGTGAAAGTAGCATGATGCTTACTATGACGGCATTGTCCACTGCAATTGATAAGGTAAGCATGCCCATCTTTTAGTCATATACAGTTTTAGATTTTGCTACAGGTTGCTATTTCCACTGTGAAGTGGAGCTTTGGCAGTTGTGCCAAAGTTGCTGTCTTGTGACCTAAAAGTCACGGTTCGAGTCCTGTAAATAGTCTTTTGCGAAGTAGGATAAGGTTGCGTACAATAGATCCTTCTCCAGAATCCCACAAGGCAGAAGTTTTGTGCACTGTGCTATCCTTTTTTGCTATTTCCACTGTCAACATTGGGATTTGAAGTTTATTTTCTATCTCTATAGGACCAGTAAACAAGAAGTTAGAGTTGTCAGAGAAACAAAAATTAATTTTTATGGCGTTTTCAACTTGTCGAGTCAGCTGAACTATACTTGTTGACTGTCAATGTATCATCTTTGTGCTTTGTTCATTAATGCTTATGTCTATATCTAGTCATTGGTTTTGGTTAATATCTTTCATTTGTGGTAATAGAGATTGGGATTTGAAGTCTATTTTCTATCTCTGTAGGACCAGTAAACAAGAAGTTACAGTTGTCAGAGAAACTAAAATGTTTTACGGTGTTTTCAACTATACTTGTCAATTGTCAAAGTATTATATTCATGCTTTGTTCATTAATGCTTATGCATATATCAAGTCATTGACTTTGGTTAATATCTTTCATTTGTGGTAATGTAGATGTGTAGTTTGCTGGTTGTTTGAATGTGCTGGTTGTTGCTTAATTATTGAATAAAAATTAAACTAAATTTATATTATTCACATTTTTGGATTGTGCCAGAGAACAACTGCACCATTTAAACATATTCCTACTCATACAAAATTCCATTATTATATAAAACGCGGATGGTTATTTCAATGCTGATTTTATTACGGTCCTTAGTGGAACTATCCAATAGCAAATTGTTATATGAAATTTCATTAGGCTGAATTTTTAAGACTCACAGTTCTTTGGATTGCCCTAATTTTTCTAAGCAAAACTATGTGAGAGAAGATATAATGTTCTCATGGAATTTTGTTTGTCTAAGTCGCAAATCATGTGTTGGAGCTTTGTTGATGGTTTGCACCATTTAGATACACCACATGCCATATTTGTATGAAACAAAGGTAAAGGTCTTATTCAGAGGTGACAATTGGGCTGGGCTACCCACGATCCAGTTGGGCCTGAGCCCAGCATGACCCATTAGGGGTTGGGACCCTGGTTTATGGGTTGGGACAAGTGGAGGTTGCTCAGTCCGTGTGCTGAGTCTGGCCTGCAAATAAAATAAAAAATAAAAAATAAAAAGTTTGAAATTTAAAATAAAATAAGAAAATAATTTAAAATATTTGTTTATCTTATAAAAAGTGCTAAACTTTATGTTCTTTATATGATACTAGAAAGATAACCGAATTTCCAGCATAAGAAGATAGACATTGATCAACCTGTCTTTATTATAACACATTTGTATTTTATTTCAAAGCCATATAGAGGCATTTAGCTATAAAACATTGCATTTTGTTTCAAAACCACAAGGCTTCAAATTTTTTCCAAACATTTAACTTTTCTTTAAGTTCTGTGAACTTTAGTGGCAATCTTTTCCGAAAAAAAACCATCAATCCATGGTGTAATCATCATGATGTTTTTACCTTTGTGGTATCTCTCTTTTCTAAGTTTATGTAATGCTATCCACTGCCTATACTTTTACATGAAAAATGGACTGTGATGGAAATAGATAATTTACTGTTGCTTGTTGTGGAAACTCATTTGGTTATTCTTGCTAACCATTATGCTTAAAAACATTTTTCTAAAAAAATTCAGATTGAGGAGAAGCATAGGGAACTTTGTAGTTTGGTCATTCAGTTTGTGCCTCCAGCAATCCCTAAGGAGTTACCTGGATCTGTGTTCAGAGCATTCTTACAGGGATTCATTCTGAAGGTCAGAGGTACCGAGAACAAGATGACAACTTCTATTGCTTCAAATAACTCAGCAGTTGTTTCTCTGTACACAGTAATCTTACATTTCCTATCTGAAGGTTTTAAAGTGGAGGGTTTATCTGGTTCAATGAAAGGCATTGGATTGAATCTAGAATCTGATGTTGGATTTCTTCACAGAACTGGGAAGAGAAGGTTTCCACTTGAGTTGTTTTTTGTCAGTGATGTAGACTGTGCTGGAGTTCGTAGAATAGGTGGTGGCTTTTCCAATCACCTATTTGACTCTCAATTTAGTGAGGAAAAAGCTAAAGTAGTACAATGGGATGAAGGGGGCATGGATGATGAAGACACAAGGATAACACATTCTACAATGAAGAAGCCATGTTGCTGTTCTGATTCTGGTAATGATGTTGAAACATCAAAACATGGCATTATGCTCACATCTGGAGGTTTCAAAGGTCTTTGTGCTCCTGCTCCAGTGAGATCAACACAAGTTGTAGCCATGTTTAACTCCAGCAACCATGATGCTGGAATTGTGGATAAGCCTAGCACAAGCAATCAACCAGAAGCCTATTCTGGATGTTTGCAGCATTCAGAAAGTAGAACATCATTCAATGAACACTCCTTAGATGTATTGAGAGAGGAAGAGCTGCTCCATATGATGCTATTTCTGTACCATTTAGGTGTTGCTTCAAATTTTAGGCAGGCAAGTGAATTCATCTCTTCCTGTTTGCTTAAAAAATTTGGACTCGCTTCATTTTTTGGTTTAGTAAGTAGAGAAGTTGAGCTCTCCTATGTTAGTGGAACCTTACTTGCTTTAACAAATTTCAATTGCATGGAGAAATTTGGGTAGCCAACCTAAACAATTGAGAGTTTTATCTTTTTTTTAATATTTTTTCTTGATCTAAGTTCAAGTGGATCAATTTTTTATTGGGCGAATAAGGAAGTGAAGCATTGACATTATTATTTTTTTAGAAACTTGAAGAAATGAATATCAATTTCTTAGGTACCTTATGTTTTTAAGCATAGTAGTCATAAATATTTAATGACAAAACCTGTTCATTCTTTAGCTCAATTATTCCTTGAAAATTTGGTCCAAATGTTGACAATATTTTTGGCCCTTTCAATTGTCAGCTTGTTTTTAAGTTTGTCTTTAGCACTTTTGCTCGCTGAATGCAGACAGTTAGTTCCCTGGGGCAAATTCTCTTTCTACTGAAAAGAGTAATTTCAGAGTTCAAGTTGTATCTAAGCGATGTGTCCATTCGCTTCAGTCTGAGTTGAATAAAAACAAGTCCTTTTACTCTTTTGTTTAACAGGAATCAAACTGATTGAAATTCCTGAAACTGAATCAAACATGGTTCAGTTTTCCATGTCTTAAATATTTGATTATTAATATATTATCAATAATGGTAGTGAAAATTCTGTTTCTTTTTTTTTTGTTTGGTTCAATTTGGACAGAAAACCTAACCAAACTATATAGAAATTTTCCATATAAATTTAGAAACTGAGCTGAACAAAACTTTCTTATGGAGATCAAAGCTAAGAGACCAAAGCTAAAGGAAACTTTCGGTTTGGGTTAGATCTGTTTTATTTGATTCTTCATTGAGCAATCAAATATAGGTACCTTTTGCATGGCATACTTATCTTATTATGTGTAAATTTAGGAAATTTGTGCGAGTTTATTATTCTTTTTCTACAATTATCATTCTAGTTTTTATTGAGGACAAAAAGTGACCTTGTTATGAATTCTTCAATTGCAGGCATTTTATTACATGTCTCATCAATCACAATCCATCTCTCTCTTAGATGATACAGATAAACAAATAAGAGAAAAATCCTGCATTGAGCAGGTGAAGCGTTTGAAAGAAGCTCGTAATGCTTATCGTGAAGAATTGGTTGATTGTGTCAGGCAATGTGCATGGTAAGTTGACCCTAATGAACTAATTAATTTGCAGTTGTTTCCTTTTTAAAGATTTGTTAAACCAGCTTTCAATTTTAATTGATAAACTGAAAGCCTCATCATATTAATTGCCTTTTGTATTGCATTTCTAATTTGGAAGATGAATATTTTCTCATTTTTTTGTCCTGATCACATTTAATATAGGTTTTCAAGTTAGTCAACCGAACAAACTCTGTTATATATTTAATATATAAGAGGACACTGCTAATAGGTTCAATGGTGCACCAGAAAAGAAACTAACAAGATGCGAAAAAATAGTTTATATATTGGCATATTTTGATTACCCTAGGCAGTTCTTGTCAGCTGAAGCCAATCCAATGTTCTCCAAGGAACTGGGTTCTTGCTGAAGGTCTGCAGCAGTATGATTCAAGAAGGCTAAAACCGGTTGGAACGATCAAATGAATGGATTAGCTGGATTTTTATTCAAACTGGATTCTTTTGATTCTCATGAATTCTACTGCAGATATCTATATCCAACATTTGGGTTCTTCATTAGAAATGAAAACCAAAAGGGATAAATGTTGATCTCAGTGAGGGCAAGAGAAAGGAGGCTTCTCCAAGTAGACACCAATCAATGTGCGAGGTAGAGTGAAACCACCTGGAGAGACTGTGAGCTAAACGTAAAAGGTATAAATTTGCAAGTCATTCAAGTGGTTTAATGATTGTGCAATTTGTGTAATGCGAGTAAGAAAATTAAGCAGATTTGATTTTCCTTTCATCATAAATTAGATTTAGACACAGAATAAGTTAATCGCAGTGTATGATTATTGATATGGACATTGCCCTTTTCTCCTTATATTATACCCAAATGAATATTACAAAGATATCCTTGACTTGACTATTTTGTTATTTACAATTTGATGTGTAATAGACCCTCCCAAGTTGGATCAAGTATATTGTGGAAACCCAACTTGTTACAAGCATTGTTGATCTAGGACTTCTCAAAAGTTTAGTAAGCAATTTTGCTAATTGATCATCGGAGCCAACCAATGATGGCATGATACAATTGGAATACACCCTCTATGATGAAGTGACAATTTATTCTGTCATGAAACATTGGATTAGTAGCTATTTGCATAATGGATTGCTTTCATAAAAAAGTTTCATTGGCTCCATTGAGCCACCACTTGACTCAGTCAACCACTATTTAACCTAGATAAGCTTATATATTACTAGCGCCATTGCTATATATTCTGCCTACTTGATCTGGCTACTACAATCTCTTTTTCCCCAAGAACTTAAATTGCCACCGAGGAGAACACAGTAGCCTAAAGTAGATAATCTATCTATACATGAGCTTGCCCAATCTGCATTAGTGTACCTACAATCTGCAAGTGACCTTGATTGCAGAATAAGAAACCCTTTTTTTTTGGAGCACTCTTAAGGTATTATAGAATTCTTAGAGTTTCTCTTGAAGAATTAGAACATGGAGTTTCTAAGAAGTGATTGAGTACACTGACTGCAAATGATATGTCGGATCTTGTGGATATGTGGAAATTGTTTTCCCACTAATATTCAATGCTTTTATCAATTAGTGGCTCCCCTGCCCAGGTATCATCTTAACATTTGGGTCCATGGGAATATGAACTAGTTTGGTACCTAACATGTTAGTCTTTTCATGCATGCTTGTCAAGTACATACTTTGTCTAAGATGTGTAAATATCTCTTCTTGATTGGGCAAACTCTATACCAAGAAAATATTTAAGGCCACTCAAGTTTTTAGTCTATAAATGCTAGTAAAGAAACATTTCAGTTGTTTAAAACTGTGATTCACTGCACTTCTGATTATGCCATCTAGAGAAGGGTGGAGCTAAACAAGTTCTTGGAGATTGCTTTAGTTCGTAGAATGTTTTTTTTAGCTTGAGTACTAGGCCAATTGCCATAAACGAAAGCCTTCTTAATGTGTATCTAGTAAATAGGTCTCTGAAAAATAACTACTACTGTGAGAAAGAAGAGTTTGAGAGTAAAAAATAAGTGAATGTATCCTTTAGCTACTACTGGAGGAGTTCTTAGGCGATGTATAGGTCTATTTAGAAAATTTGCCTCTGAAAACCCATTTGCAATTTAGTGTAAATTTTTCTAAGGGAAGAGTAACTAGTTTAGTGCAGGAGTATCTCTTGAACCTAGTGTAAATTTTTCTAGAGGAAGAGTAACTAGTTTCCAAGTGCTATTAGAGTGGAGGGCATATCTCTTGATCATTGTTGGCCACCATTAGGTGTTTGAGAGCCTCTAAGACATTGCATGGAATTGATTGTGATGATAAAGGAGTAAAAAAAAAAGAAAGAATATTTGGGTGATAAGGAAACAATAATAAGAATGAGAAAGTGGAGGTAAAGTAAAACACTTCCAAATACCGAGCAGAAAGGATTGAAAAATTCAAGTCGAAGGCTAGATCTAGGACGTCAGCTGTTGCCACTAGGTGATTTCGTTCATGAGTCTTGAGTGTTGGAGTAGGCTAATGTCTTTGTCAATGTGTGTACACTAGCAATGGAAGTGAATCAACCACTTAGGTCGCAGTAGTAGTAGGCTTGACAAATGACACAAATGTTGGTATAGGGAGGTCCTCATACACTTCAAGTGGCGTGAGAAGTGGTATCAGGTCAAGTGGCGTGACAACAAACATCAAGGTAGAACAGGAAGGACGTCGTGCATTGATTTCAGTTGAGGGGTTGACAAGATGAAATAAAGAGTTGACTTGGAGAAGGTGATATTTGCAGTGATTATGTTTTATGTGTCTGAGAAGAGTAGCAACGATAAACCTTCTATTGTCATGAACAAGTAAGGATTATACACTTGACATAGATGAAATAGGTACACCTAGATACTCGTTGAGGAAGATAATATATTTTATCCTTGGGGAAGAGGAACATGAAAGAATCTTCCCATTAAGAGTGTAGGAAGGCATACGATTTATTAGATAACATGTGGTGAAGATCGCATCTCCTTGGAAGGAAAAATGAACATGCATATGAAGTAGTAGAGCATGATTAGTTTCAACTAAATGTCGATACTTCCTTTTCACTACACCATTTTGTTGGGGTGTATATGGACAAGAATATTGTTGGATAATACCATGTTATAACAGAGGTACTCTTTAGCATTGTTGGTGTGAAGAGCTCACATCCTCATTGGAATGATAATACAAGATATTTGAAGTACTCTTCAATCTTGATTTAGCAAGTTAGCAGTGCAGCAAAATGATGGTTCCTGCCAACTCATAACATCCTACAGTAAGTTAGCAATATAACAAAATGATCTTGTTAAGGGGAAATAGTCCTTTGGCCTACTTACACAAGGTTTAATTCGAGTTGGGAAATGTCGGTCAAAGGACTATTTCTTGAATTTCAACTCATAACATGCAAATCAATCATGAAATTGAACTGTTGAGAAAAAGCTGAGCTCCCACTGGAAACCAGGTATGAATTAAAACTTAGCGGTGTGAATTAAAGCTGTGGTTTTTGGTGTGCCACATGACACATTACCAGTTGAAAAACAACAAATTCATGAAGTTTAAAGGTATACTATAAATATAATACAATATTAATAAATTTTCTTTTAATGAATAATAATATTAGCTATTATCATGCTATTTGTTACATTAACTATTATAATTCTGTTATTTTTAATATCTTTGGTTCTGAATTTTTAATTGACGCAACACCAAAATCGAATTGTTGAACCACCTAAGACTTAGGGACGAAATTGATGAAGTGAAGGGGATAAATATCTTGTAGAGAAAATAAACCATATACCCAAAGGAAAAATTCTCTCATCGAAAAGGAGAATCAGAAGGAAACTTATTAATTCAAAAAATTTCTGATGGAATTATAACCAGACGATAAAACTTATTATTTGTAACTCAGGTTTTCGCAATAAAAACTGACTTTTCTTCTAAAATTTTCTTCTATTTTCTAAGAAATATAACGAACTATCAAAATTTAATGACAATTTTTTTTGAACTTTCCAAGAATATTTTAAATAGGATTTAGAATCCTGGTTGTTATTAATGAGATTTTTTCATTGATATATCTAGATTACAATTATATAAATATTGCTTTTTAAAAATGACTAAAGCATGACTGTACCTTGTTATCAAATATAATATAAAATCATAGCTGAAATAATAATCTAAAATATATTATATTACTGTGAAACAAATATAAATATTTATCTCATGAATTAAACTTATCTAGAGAAAATAGACTTGTGACGTGTTCTAAGGGATTGCATTTTCCAGTTCATTGTTATATTTATTTTTTCTAAAGTATATCTTATTTCTTTCATATTTTCCTAAATGTTCTTACAATTTTCCCTTTACCTTTATGCTGTATTTCCGTATTCTTTATTATCAAGGTTTTAAGGCCATTTACGCATTTCTTCTTTCTTCTGACTTCAAGAGAGAAAATATTTTATTTGTTCCCCTTTTTATATCATTTTTTATGTCCCATAGTGTGACAATTAATACTTTTATGGACATCTAGCGTGTAGCTGATGGTACACATTTCTCATTTTACTTGGACATTGAATTTGTGAATGCATGCATAAACTTCACGTGGAAAATCTTTATGTTTATATTGGTTGTTTAAGTTGATGATATTGATGTATATAACAGAAGGCCTTATAGTTTTGACACCTAATATACTTGAAATATAATATTACAAATGTTAGTTTTTACACAAAAGCACTGGTATTTACTCACCCATTTGTTCTCATAACACATGCATTATGTAGTGGCTAAATTGCACACCCTTGTGCATATGCTTTTAAAAACATTGTTATTTTGGTAAGTTCCTTTTCTTTTCAAGAGATATATCTAGAGTATCCACTGCCAGCAATCTATTCTGCATTAAGAATCTGTCTTTTTGTGTACCCAAAATCTTTCTTTTGAATTTGCAGAAGTAGAGACCTCAAACAATTTTCTATTTTGTGCTTCTGTTATGGTTTGTGGGTGCTTACTGCTTATCTCATTTACCAATTTGGTTACTGAATTATGAATACAGTTTTCAGAGGTTTTCATGTTTGTGTGACATTTGTTCTATGGTTTAATATCGAGGTATCGGGATTGTTAAGGAATTTTAAATAAGTTTCCATGTCCTCCCTGTTGTGAGAATAGAGATGAATACTGTTTCCATAGGTTGTTATGTTTACCTTTTTTGTTCCATTGTCCCATATTCAAGTATCTACATTCCTTGCTAATGAGTTATCCTAAATACTGGCTAGTGGATGCATGTTTTTTTTTCTTTTTCTCATATCCTATTTCTTATCTTGCTTTATGTGTCCTGCATCCAATTGTTCCATAATTTCTGCAATTTGTTTGGAATACGGGAATACTGTAGGTATCGTATCTCTCTATTCTCTCGTTGGAAGCAAAGAGGAATGTATGCAACATGCATGTGGGTCGTGGAGCTGCTCTTGGTTCTAAGCAATAGCGATACTTGTTTTTGCTATGTTCCTGAGTTTTATCTGGAGTCACTGGTAAATGCTTTTTGTCATCTATTTGTGGTTTCAGTAATAAATTTATTTCTATTTTCATTCATCTTGAAAATTCTTTGATTTTCTTTTTTTGGCAGGTTGATACTTTTCATGCATTACGGAAAAGTGATCCTCCATTTGTTGCTTCTGCTATTTTTCTCAAACAAGGGCTTGCTTCATTTGTATGTATCTGACACAAAAACTTTTTTAGATTCAAAATTTATTAAACACTGACTGGTAGTTCTATAATTTCTACTTACATCACCATTGCTATTAGATACAAGAATCAATGTTGTGTGTTCCCTATATAGTTTGAAAAACCAATATAGTTCTCATGCATACACAAAAAATGTCTGTAGCTATCTTATGTACAAAATTTCTTCAGCAAAAGAGCTTGCTAATTCAAATATCTGGAAGCTCATGCATAGTCAATCCCTAATTAGAGATTACATGTATGGGACATGAAACTACAGTCCAACTGGGTTGTGTTCGACATTGGCCCCACACTGCATATTTGTAAACAAGGTTTGAAAGTTGAAACTTAGAGTTCAAATGAAAAACTGAGTTGAAGTCCTAGATTCATATGACATCATTGTACGCCATGCCTTGAGTGGATCACCTTGGCCACTCGCATGCTATAGCCCCCAGCCTCCCACAATGGCCACATTAAATTTATGCTGCATTGCAAGACTGAAATCAGCTAAAGCAGCCGAAGTGTTCCTACTCTAGAGCAATCTCTTAGCAAAAGGTCAAACCTCAACCCCAGGATCCTAAACATTTCTTGTGGCCCTGGATTATCAAAAAGGGGAATTAGTAAAAGAATTGAGCAGAAAGCAGGTGAGAGGAAAAACATGAAATTACAAAATAATAGATTATGGAAATGCATCTAAGGTTATTGACTGCAATTAATGTCCTGGTTGATCATTGTAACACAATCTCACATCAAATTGCTTTCTGTTAATTTTTTAATCAATGAGGTGGTTAGTTTTTTAATCAATGAGGTGGTTATGTCTGTCTCCAGTGATAACTTCTACACTTTCCTATTTTGAAATAGAGAGCGGTACCAAGTGTATGCTTCAATATGAGTACAGTTATCAATGGAAGTCTGAGTGTGCTGCATCCAATACCAGGTTCGCTGATGTTGTTAATGTGTGGACAAGGTGATATAATCAGTATAATTGCTAATCAACCAAAGATATATGCTAAAAGCCTCATCCTCAATAATCATAGTCTGCCAGCCAATCATCTCGTCATAAATGAATGTGTATATTGCCTACAACTATAAATGTTTGTCATACCATATACAGACTACAATTAAACTGACTTACACTACCACATACAAAAGCACATAGAATGATATAACCTATAAAATGAATCATGATAACATGCAAAACAGCTTATACACTGCACAAATAATTAACATGTATATAAACTAACATAATGCTATGAACAAGGAAGGTAATTAGAATATAGCCAAAAAAGTACAAGCCAAAGAAGAATTTGGCTCCACCATCTCACCTAAAACATTGAGTAACCATCCCCTTAATCTCTCAATTCTAACATACCAACTATCTGGAATTGTTAAGGTTACTGGTTTAGGGGTTTTTTTTCCATGAGTTTTCTATATACCTATGCACCTGTACACCAGGAGTGTTGTGTGTGGAAATGCAGTGATGTCTTTCCCTAAATTTAAATTCCCCATGAGAAGGTTGGCAACTTCCCTTCATGCATTAATTTTTTATCCCGTTCTTTCTTTTTCTTATGCCTTCTTCCTTTATGGACAATGATTTGTCACTTAGTTTTCTAGTGCGTGGTTCATTCCCTTGTTGGTCTTACTGTAGTTTGACTTGTGGGGGTTCTCCACCAACCCACTTCATTGATCTTCTCCACCAACATGCAATTAATCCCATGCTTGCTTGTGCATCCTGTGAAGTGCTGCTTCTGATCTAGCAAGTGTGGTTGCTTGTGATTCTTCATTGATTCTTACATGCATGACAAAAGTGGCCTTGGGAACCTGATCAAATTGCTCCTTTTGCTTAGACTTGCACTGAAAATGACCGATCCTTGTTCTAGGGTCCGTCTACTTAATCCTCATAGACTCAACAATGTCACCTTCATTGCACATTCATTTTCCTTCACACTTCTCCACCTTGGTGCTGCATGTTACATTGGACTCTTGAGACCCAACTTTGCATCTTGTTATTCTTGTCTCTCGGTGGTGATAGCACACCGACCACACTGAGACAATGACTAAGAGGACAAGAGTGATGTGCTATCTTCTATTGCTGCTTTTGACTTGCTCTTTCCAGCCTCATTCCAATAGAGCTTCATCTGCTATATCAGAATTTTAGTGCAGCTACCTTCGTCTTCCTCTACTCCTCATGCAACATCAGCGAACTGTTGCTAACCATCTATTTTCTCTCTTCACAATCTATGCACAGATCTGTGCACTGGTCACTAAGGGGGCTTGATGATGTTGGAAGTAAGCCTTTGGTCCCTTATTTTTCTCTTCGAGAGATGCTGGCCATCCAGTCCTACTACTTCGTTTGTGCTCAACCTTTTTGCAAAGACATCATTGGCTCCATCTTTTTCATAATCACCGCTCACCATTTTATCCACAATCTGAATCCTGTTTGTCATTTTCTGCAAACTCATTAGATGCAGCCTCACCAATTCAAAGCTATGGGTCCACGTTTGGTTTTGTTGGCTTAGGGAGAATGGACCTCATCTCTTTGATATCTCCTCTCCAAGCTATTCTAGTTGACTTCTAATATATCTGCATTGGATCCATGCTTAGAAAAAACCAGCCTTTACCTACATCAGAACTCTTCAATATGATCTACGTTTATCTGCTCCCTCCATCACTTTGCTATATTCATCTTCTCTTTTCCATATCCTTCCTCACTAAAGCATCTCCTTGAGTTCATCTCTTCCATCTCCATGTTTATGGTTTTGCTCTCAAGATCCTTTTTCAGCATTTGTCTGCCCTCCTTCAGCTACCCTTTTTGTTGCCAAACATCTAAAGATTCACTTCTCTTTTTGGTCAATCCTTCCTGCATCTCCTAGTGACTCATCTTCTCCCTGCTATCTAGATCTGCAAGTGTGAATCTCCTCCTGATTTCTCATCATCTTTAAGAAATAGAATTCATTTTATTTGTGTGCTGCATTATGTAAACAACTGTAACCAATATATGCCTTACTCTATGAGATCTGGTGGCTACAGCACCACCCTTCAAATCATCAGATCACTTATGATTTTCCCTTGTTGGAACCACCTTTTGCTGCAACTAAAGGTCAGCACAGTATGATTTTGCCAACCTTCAACTACTACTGGAACGATCTCATTAAAGATGAAATCAAAGTAGAAAATACCTAGTTAATATGTTTGATTGTGCCACATAGTGCTAAATTTCTAATCATAGATCCTTTGTGCAACTGCAAACCTTGATACAGATGTCGCTCTAGCCAAACCCTATACTAGTCTACCCTCCACCTGGATTTGCCGCAGCCAACAAGGCACCTGATCTGACCATTCCAAATGTCGATTCAATCTCAATAGAAAACAAAAAATGAAGATAAAAGACTCACCCCAATAAAAAAAACTACTCACTCCAACCTTTGAGACCATTCTGGATGCACTTCATTCTCAATAGAAAACAAGAAACGAAGAAGAAACTCACCCCTATGGATCAAACTAGTCAGAATCCTCTCGTGGATTGTTGACATTGTTGTAGCTCCTTGTTGAATCAATTTGTATACAAATCTTGATTTGTAGCCATATTAGGAAACTCTACTTCACACAAACCCATCACTCATAGACCTGCCTTTCTGCATCCATTCAAAGCACTGGAGAATAAACACAAACTGGGATAATCAGGGGCAATGGTGAGAAGAAGATCAAGATGAGAAGGGAGTGAGCTTGCAATCATGGAATGATAGATGAACAAGAATAGATGGGCGATATAATGAAATTGAAAGTCAGTGGGCTGATCAGGATAGTGGAGTAATAGGACAAACATGACACTGATTAACCACCAGAAAGGAACAAATGAGACACTTGAAGAAAGAGAACTCTTGAGGAGTCTCAAGAGCAGGCTGCAAAGAGAGGCTCAGGGAAAGGATGAGAAGGTTACAATATACCTCCAGCTTCCCCATCTTGTCACATTTATGACCTTCTGAATAGGTTTATTTTGAACAGATTCAAATGAACCGCTCCCTTATCTCAAAGATCCCAGTTAAAGCCCACCTGTGTCAAACTAATCCAATAATTGAATAAATCAAGATTAAACACAACTGAAATTCGACCCAAGTTGAACCTTATTTAACCCAAATATTACTGATACAAGTCCTAATTTAACCCTAAGCTCCAACCGAATCAATTTAGGTCAAGTTGATCTCCTTTGAATTTAACTAAAAATCCTATTTGACACAATTAATGATCAAATCAGTTTAAAATTTAATAGTAATAAGATTGACATATTTTTCTTGATATTTCCCCTCTTGGAATTGTAATCTATTGTTGTATTCACATTATTTTTTGATTTCTCTCTTACTTACAAAAAATATTATTCATTGTTTTTTTATCTCTTCCAATGTTTTCTTTTCCTTTTCTGGGTGCTGTAAGAATTTTGCTGCCTCTTCTTTGACATCATATATTTTTATCTCAAACTAAATATCAAACTTTTCCTCATTCTCTTGAGATTTTTTTACTCACCTCCCTTTAAATGTGCTATAATTATGTCTCTTTCTGAACAACCCTTTTTATTTTTTCATCTTTGCAAACTTTATATTCCTGTATCCCCAGTTTAAAGGGGAGCAGGAAGAAGACAAAGCATGTATCAGGCCAAATTTTATCTGACTTTTGTATCACAGCAATAGAGTGCTCAATCACAGTCAGCATTAGATCTCCTCCAAGATTCATAATCAATATCTACTGTTTTGTTGGTTTCTCTTAGACTTTCAATTTTGTGTAACAAGATGGACATTGATAGATATTATTCTCCATCTTGAGTATAAGTGCTAAACTACAGTTTTCTCTCAGTTCCTCATGAAATATTGTCAAACTTGAATCCTATATAATTTGTGTAATGCTATCTTCTTTTTTCCTTTTTGGTTAATAATACTATACTTTGAATCACTACCATAAGTGGTTGTCTGTGCAGTTCGAATCATGATGAGTTTGATAAAATTTTCATGGTATTTATCGATCAACGATGTCCTTTATTGGATTAAGTTATAATGAGAGGTTTTTTTTTTTTTGTTCTTGTATCAGGTCACATTTGTTGTCAGGCACTTTAATGATCCACGGATACTAAGTGCTGACATTAAAGATCTTCTTCTCCACTCAATATCATCATTGGTACAATGCAAGGATTACCTGATAGCTTTTGAAAACAATAAGGAAGCAATTCATAGCTTGCCCAAGGCATTGTTATTGGCATTTGATAATAGGTCCTGGATACCAGTTACAAATATCATTCTCAGGCTATGTAAGGGTTCTGGATTTGGTGCATCAAAGCATCTAGAATCTTCATCAACAGTCCATTTTCAGGTTAGGAAACCATTTTGGCACTCTAATATTTTATACTATTTCTCATAATACATTATTTTTCTTCATGTAGGTATTACTTCGAGAGGCTTGCTGCAGTGATGAAACTCTATTTTCTTCATTTCTGAATCGTCTTTTTAACACACTAAGCTGGACCATGACTGAATTCTCAGTCTCTATCCGAGAGATGCAAGAGAACTGTCAGGTGCAATTCTTTTAAATGTTATACGACTAATATCATTCTTTTATGATCTGAACTATTAACATGTTGGAAGATGTGAGCCAAGTTTCGTTTGTGTATCTTGACATTGTGGGATGGAATCTTTCTTTACTAGAAATGGGGGTATAAAGTCACCATCCTTCCAAAATTTTTTAGCCAAGGTTATATGCAGCCCTCTGTTCCAGTTATTGAGTATGTCCCATACTCATTTAACTTTGTGGACCTTGAGGTTTATGGAACAAATTATTATATTCAGGTTTCCAAGGAAGAATACCTGGGTTGTTATGAAGGTTTTGGTTTTTCATCACTAGTCATACCTTTTATCTTTGATTGTAATGTAAGGTTGTATAGAGTTAGTTCATAATGGTGGGACATTACTCATAAGTGCACACCGTCTGACCCAGCAGGTTGAGAATAGTCCCATATGATTTGGTGAGAACTTGGGTATAATTCAATATGAAGGCATTCTTAACCAAACTCATGGCATTTTGGCTTACGATGAGATGCTTCCTTGTGCTTTTATTTGCTATAAGAACTAGTCTCTCACCTTTGATAATGTTGGGAATGAGGGGGTATGCTGAGAGTGTAGCATTGTGCTTTTCATGTGTGTGTACAAGTCTGCAATAGTGCGTTGGGAGAGAGTTTGCTCTTTCTGTCTCATATTGTTAAGCAACACAGTCTCTTGTGCATGCTTAAGTATGAACTGTGAATGAAGGCTTTTCTATCTAAGTGCTGGTTGGGTCGTGCTACCCCTTTAGGGCATCAGTAGTTACAATGATATATTGATTGTTTTTCAAGACTTGCATTGTGATGGATAATCAAGATAATTTTAATAATAGAGATGATGATGAGTTGTAATGGATGAATATGCAAGGGGCATTGATGCATGTAACTGCGAATAGCATTCTTAGGCAAATTTAAGTATTGCAAATAATATCTGCAATATGTTGTTTAGTTGTTTGCAAATCACTTCATGGTTGTCAATATTAGTGTTCTCGATCAGGATTGCATTTCAAAAATTTTGGTTTACACGGTATCACATTGGTTTAGAATCAGAAAAAAGAGAGAAAAATAAAATAAAAATGGAGAAAATAAATTAATATGGTTATTATTATTATTATTATGCTAAAAATATAAATCTAATATTTTAATATCCATTTAATTATTGATTTATTTTAATATTAGTAATTTATAATAATTAATAAAAACAACAAAAATGCAATATTACTGATAATGAAAATAACTATTATAAAGATTAATATGATATTTTGACATATCTTTATTTATGATAATTTTATTATTGTAATATTGATTTAGTTTAAATAAAGTCCATGGCATTTTGGCTAAGGATGAGATGCTGCCCTCTTGCTTTAATATGATGTGAGAACTAGTCTCCCACTTTGATAATGTTGGGTTTGAGGGGCCATGTTGAGAGAGTAGTATTGTGTTCCTCGGAGGTCATATGTGTAGAAGTTTGCACAAGTGCATTGGGAACGGGAGTTTGCTCTTGTCCCATATTATTAAGGGACACCGTCTTGTGCATGCTAAGTGTGAACTTTTAAGGGTCTCCTGTCTAGTGCAGGTTGGGTAATGGATAACACAATTAATTAGGCACGATTTAATAGTGATAATAATGAGTTGTAATGGCTGAATATTCAAGGGGCATTTGGTTGATTGAAGTTAATTGTGCATGTAACAGTGAGCACGCAGGTAAATTTAAGTGCTGCAAATATGTTTGGTTACTTGCACATCAGTTCATGGTCGTCAGTATTGGTGTCGGGAAAAAAAGATAGAAAACAATAATATAAAAAATGTAAAATAAAATTATTATTATTATTGTACTAAAAAGATTACTTTAATATTTTAATAAATTTTGGCCATGGATTTTATATTTTTAATATTTCTTAATTAAATATTTATTCTGTTATAATGTGTAGAAAAGATTGGGAAGAAAAGTATTTTTTTTTCTTATTCTTTCAACTAGACAATACATCAATAAATAGGAGATACAAAATGCTAGTTTTCTTAAATTAAGGAGCAGAAACATAGTAACAAATAAAAGAAAGGAAACCTAAGAAATAGAAATTATTAAAATCAAGATTATTTCCTAATTTCCAAAGATTATTTCCTAATTTTATGCAATCAATATCTCCTAATTTTCCAACACTCTCCCTCAAGTTGGTGCATAGATATCAATCGTGCCCAACTTATTAAGTGTTCAAAGTTAGCTCTTGTAAGTCCCTTTGTCAAGATGTCAACTATTTGTTAGTTAGAAGATATAAATGGTAAGCAAATGGTTCCACCTTCAAGTTTCTCCTTTATAAAATGTCGGTCAATCTCAATATGTTTTGTTCTATCATGTTGGACAAGATTATAAGCAATGCTCATTGCAACCTTACTATCACAGTATAACTTCAATGGAAGTTCTACGATCTTTTTGAGCTCCTCAAGAATTCTGTATATCCACAATACCTCACAGATTCCCTGAGCCATTACTCTAAACTCAACTTCTACGTTATTTCTAGCTACAGCACTTTGTTTCTTACTTCTCCAGGTTACTAGGTTTCCCCATACAAAGGTGCAGTATCCTGAAGTGGATCTCCTATCATTAACTGATTTTGCCCAATCTGTATATCCCTAAACCCTAAACACATCAACACTCCTTTGATTAGTCTTTCTGAAAAATAGACCCTTTCTAGGAGTAGCCTTCAAATATCTTAGAATTCTGTATACAGCTTCAAGGTGTTTTTCAAATGGTGCATGTATGAACTAACTCACAACACTGACTGAAAAGGCAATGTCAAGCCGAGTATGACATAGGTAAATCAGTTTCTCAACTAACCTTTGGTATTTGCCAGTATCAATAGGAACACTTCCTTTTTCCCAAAGTTTTATGTTAGGATCCATAGGGGTCTCTGCGGGTTTGCAACCACTCATTCCTGTCTGCTTCAAGAGATCAAGGATATACTTTTGTTGAGAGACAACAATACCTTTTCTAGAGCGAGCGACTTTCATCCCAAGGAAATACCTTAATGCTCCCAAATCCTTGATCTCAAATTCGCTTTTCTTCAGTCTTTCCATCTCAATCACATCATTACATGTGAGAATAATATCATCAACATACACTATCAGTACAATAATCTTTTTTCAGTGGAAAATTTTAAGAACAATGTATGATCTGAGTGTCCTTGAGTGTATCCTTGCTTCCTGACTGATTGAGTAAATTTCTTAAACCAATCTCTCAAAGATTGCTTGAGACCATACAAAGATTTTCTTAATTTACACACCTTTGAGTCAAATCTTTCCTCAAAGCCTGGTGGACTATCCATGTACACCTCCTCTTCTAAATCACCATTGAGGAAGGCATTTTTCATGTCTAATTGCTGTAAAGG
>JBAMHZ010000023.1:4625103-4641489 GCA_037177395.1 Alpinia galanga
ATTTTTTTTCTTATCTATTGGTTCACATCATGTCTTGCAATCCGTTTTACACGCATTTTTTCGTGTCTAATGGATCGTGTCATGTCTACCCAAAACTAAGTGGTTCGTATTCGGATTGAACCCATTGACATGAAAAATTAAATGGATCGGATATGGATGAATGTTTTCGGATCGTGTCTAAACACGAATCTGATCTATTATCCGATTTGCCAGGTCTAGTCGACACATAGCAGAGTCGACTCGAGTTGGATGGCCACTAAAAAAATATTTCTATTCACAACCAAGTCGACTATGAGTCGATTGATTATGGGACTAGCCAACTGATGACCAATGTCAATGGACTACTGTTATAGAAATCGACTTGGAAGGAGTTGTTGATAATGCGACAACTAACAAATTTGTTGACAATGACGATTATCGAATTGACTGATGAAATTCACCAATCAATTGGTGGGTATCAAGCAACAACAATAAAAAAAACTAAAAGAAAACTATAAGAGGATTTGATAAAAGGATTTAAGGCTAATGCTCCCAGCAATATTCTAAGCAAATTATAAGCTTTTTTAAGTTTTTTTAAGTGTCCTTCATTGTAATCCCTAAATGCATTATAAGAAATTTCTACACCTCCAATACTTAAGGGATTCATACATGGATTAGCAATATTAGATAGGTACCTAAAACATAATATTAATAGAGAAAAAATGTACATGACTCCAAGAATCAAGTGGTGAAAGTTAAAAGATGGAAACCAAAACATATCTAAAGAGAGGAAAAAAGTACAACAATTAGGAGAAATATACAACAATTCAAATATGACATAAGATAAAATGATATTAAAGTTAAAAATGATGAACATCTTTCTTCGTAGCAAGGACAGGGGTCAAATATTTAACAATTGCATCTAGAATTTTAAGTATGAGTTTAGCTTATGATGCGTTTGGAAGTCATCGGCAAAACAAGTATTTTATAGGAAGTTAACATGGGAGTTCTTCTGAAAAATCGATATTATCTCTTGAAATTATATTTAAATTAATGTGTATATACTTGATGAGTCAAAAGGACGTACACACCGAGTAAAGATTTTGATGGTGAAATAAGAGAAAGTGAAGAGAAAGAGACAAGTATAGAATGTAGTAGCCAAGAACAAGAAAAACTTAAAATAGTATGTAATAGCCAAAAAAATTAGGTTAAGAAAGTGATGAGTGAAGTTAAGAATGAAACTTTTGAACGTTTATATCGCTAGCAAGATAAAAAAAAAAAAGGTAAAAGGATCATTAATAGAATATAGCTAAAGAGAGAGAGACAAGAGATCTAATGCAAATAAAATGCATTAAAAATAAATGTAATAAGGTACTAATAAATGACAAGAAAATAATAAACAATGGAATAAATATTTTCATCAATTTTTTCAATGAAAGTTTAGGTGATCACCTTAAATAACTTATGTAATCAAAATAGCAGAGAAATTTAAACTTTTATTGTAGAATTCAAACTTTAACAATGGAATAAGCTTTAAATGAGATACAAAATAAAAAAGTAATTAAACGAGATGATATTCCGATAGAGGTATGAAAGTACTTAGGAAAGCAAGGTATTGAATGGCCTACGAAGTTGCTCAACTTAATATTGAAAATGAAAAAAATGTTAATCAGTGGGGGGTATACACTCTATTCTCTTTATATAAAAACAAATGAGACATACAAAATTGTGCGAATTACAAGGGTATTAAGCTAATAAGTCATACCATGAAACTTTAAAAAAAGTAATAAAATAATGATTAAAAAAAAGGAGACCATGGTAACTAAAAATCAATTTAAATTCATATATAAAAGATTAGAAGTTATACATATTCTAAGACAACAACAATAATCAAGCTTTATCCCACTAGGTGGAGTCGATTATATGGATCCTTTTATGTCATTGAACTTTATCCCATACTATATTATCATCTAAACTTAAATAAATTTTATCTTATTTTATTGTTGCTAACCAATTCTTTTTTGGTCTTCCTCTCCCTCATTTAATGTGCATATTTGTCATAATTTAACATCACCTAACTGGAGCATTTATTGACCGTCTAAGTACATGTTCGTACCACCTTAAATATGTCTCTCAGAGTTTTTCATCAATAAATACAATTCTGATTTTCTCTCTAATATTCTCATTTCTTATTCTGTTCATCCCCGTATGTTCATATATCCATCTTAACATCCCCATCTTTGCAACTCTTCTCTTCTGCTCATGTACTTGAGTCATAATCCAATATTCAGCGTCATATAGCATAGCAGGTCTAATTGTCATTTTGTAAAACTTTCCTTTAATTTTTAGAAGTACTTTACGATCACATAAAATACCTGAAGCTCTCCTCCATTTTAAACATCCTACTTGTATTCTATGTAAAAAATGTCTCTCAATCTCGATATAATCTTACAAAAGTAATCTTAAATACTTAAAGCTCACAATTTCAGATAACTCATCGTCTCCTACCTTAGCACTTGTTTCATTACAACTAATATTGCTAAACTTAAATTTCATATATTCTATCTTTACTCTACTAAGCCTCACTTCTAATATTTCCCACCAAAATTCTAACTTAGCATTAACTCATTTACGTGTCTCATCTACTAAAACAATATCATCTGCAAACAACGTGCACACATCATGGTGAATGTGTCCAGTGAATTCATCCATTATTAGTGTAAAAAGATAAAGACTTAGAGTTGATCCTTGATGTAACCCTATTTTTATTGAAAAAACTTCAATTAATCCGCCTGAAATCTTTACTCTGGCCGTAACTTCCTCGTATAAATCCTTAGTTAGTTTAATATATGTTACGCTAACACCTCTCTTTTCTATAATTCTTCATATAATTTCTCTTGAGACTCTATCATAAGTTTTTTTTAAGCCAATGAATATCATGTGTAGATCTTGCTTTTGCTCTCAATACTTTTCAATTAGTTGTCTAAGAAAATGTATAGCTTCTATTGTCAACCTTCCAGGCATGAACCCAAATTGATTTTCGATAATCGTGGTCTCCTTAATTTTTTTTCTATTACTCTTTTCCAAAGTTTCATGGTATAACTCATTAATTTAATACCCTTATAGTTTATACAATTTTATATGTCTCTCTTATTTTTATATAAGGGAATTAGAGTACCCTCCATTGATCAATTTTTTTTTTATTTTTCAATATCATGTTGAATAATTTTATAAGTCATTCGACACCTTGTTTCCCTAAGCACTTTTATACCTCTATCAGAATATCATCTGGTCCAACGGCTTTTCATTTTGCATCCTATTTAAAACTTGTACTACTTCTGAAATTTAAATTTTATAATAAAAATGTAAATTTCTATACTCATTTAATCTACTTAAATTACCTAAGTTGGTCACCTACACCTTTATTAAAAAGTTGATAAAAATATCACTTCCACCGTTCTTTTATTTCTCCATCATTTACTAATACCCTATTGCATTCATCTTTAATACATATTATTTGGATAAGATCTTTTATCTTTCTCTCTAACTTTAGCTATTCTATAAATCTCTTTCCCCTTCTTTTATATCTAATTTTTTGATATAACCGTTCAAAAGTTTCATTCACTGCTTTTTTAGCCTCTTTCTTGGTTATTGTATATTTTTTTATGTTTTTCTCGTTCTTACAAATATATAATTCTTTATAGGTAATTCATTTTTCCTTCACTCTCCTATACTTTCTCATTCCACCACCAAGGTTCCTTAGCTGGTGATGCATGCTCCTTTGACTCACCAAGTATACTCTTAGCTATTATTTTCAACTTTGATACCATCTTATCCCATATCGTATAGAAGTCACCGTATATTTCACCTACTACTTGTACTCCTATCTTCTTTTTAAATAAATTCTGTTTTTCATCTTTTAACTTTCACCACTTAATTCTAAGTCATATATATTTTTCTTCTATTGATATTATGTTTGAGGTATATATCTAATACTACTAACTTATGTTGGGTAGTTGCAATCTTTACAAATTTTTTATCTCTCTTTCTAATCATAAGAAAGTTAATTTGCGATTATTATTCCCACTTTTAAAAGTGACCAAATGTTCTCTTTTAAAAAAAAAAATGCATTAGCTAGTATAAAGTCATATGTTATTGTAAAATCTCATATAGTTTTATCTTCTTTATTTCTTATTCCAAACTCATAACCCCTATGCACTCTCTCGTATGCCTCATTTTTTACTCCAACATACCCATTTAGATCGCTTCTTATTAAAATCATTTTATTTAGCAAAATGTTTTGTAATACTTCATCTAGATCATCCCAAAAACTTGATTTGGTATTTTCATCTAATCTTGCTTGAGGTGCATATACGCTAATTGCGTTCATAGTTTCTTTCTCCACTGCTATATTGAGAGTTATAATTCTATCCTCTTTCTAACTACTACAACTTTATCTTTTAACGAACTATCTACAATAATACCTACTGTATTTCTTATTTTACTTTTTCCTATGTATCATAATTTAAAACTTGAGTTCTCTATCATCTTTGTCTTCTCGCTTACTCATTGTCTTGTACATATAAAATACTAATTCTTCTCCTAATCATCGTATCTACTATCTCAATTTCTTTACCAGTGAGGATTCCTATGTTTCATATTTCAAATTCTTTCCTATCATATTTGTTCTTATCCAACCTATGGTGTAATAATTCTTGTCTATTTAACACTACACCCAAGTTCTCATAAAGATGTAGTGGTCTTTGCCGATACGTTACAATACAAACTCTTGCATATTTATTATTACCAAGATGTAGCGTATTCTCAGACAACTAATTGAAAAGTATTTGGAATAAAAATAAGACTTGAAGATAGTATTCGTCGACCTAGAAAAAATTTATGATAAACTACCAAGGGAAATTATATAAAAAAATTCTAGAAAAAAAGTGTTAATATAGCATATATTGAAATAATTAAGGATATATACGATGATGCAACGACAAGAATGAAGACTTCAAGCTGATTAACCAAAGTATTTCTTATAACATAGGGTTACATCAAGGAACTATAAGTCCTTATCATTTTAACTTATCATGAATGAACTCACTGGTCACATTCAAGACACGTCACTATGGTACATGTTTACTGACGAGTCTTTTGATAGATGAGATACTTGAAAGAGTAAATATTAAACTTGAATCTTAGCGGAAAACAATGAAAGTGAAGTTTTAGGCTTAATAAAGTAAAAATAAAATATGTAAAATTTAAGTGTAGCAATATTATACGCAATAAGATAATTGTTAAGATAGTAGACAACAAATTATCAATAACTGAGAGCTTTAAGTATTTGAAATTATTTTTACAAAAAGATAGAGGGGTTGTGAGAGATATCTTACATAAAATACAAGCAGCATGATTAAAATGAAAGAGAACGTTTGGTATTATTTAAAATTGTAAAGTACCTCTAAAACTTAAAGAGATATTCTACAAAATAACGATTATACCTACTATATTATATGGAGCTGAATGTTGGATTGTAACTCGAGCACGCGAGCAGAAAAGAATCACAAAGATTAAGATATTAAAGTAAATGTGTGATATACGAGAATAGACAGAATAAAAAATGAAAACATTAGAGCGAAAATCAAGATTGCACCTATTGAGTAGAAAACTATGGGAGACACATTTAAGATAGTCCGGACATATACTTAGACAACTAATAAATACTCTAGTTAAGCAATGTAAAATTATAATAAATACGCACATTAAACGAGGAAGACCAAAGAAGCCTTACTAACAATGACAAAACAAGATAAAATTTATTTAAATATAGATGATGATATAGTATGGGATAAAATCCAATACCATAGAAAAATCTATACCTCACTTCCTGGGATAAGATTTGGTTATTGTTGTTGTCATCGTCTCCACCTCTGATATTTGACTTAAAAGGAGAAGGCAAGTCCCTATTCAAGGGTGATCCACCTAAGGATCCATAAGCTGTAGACTAGGTGCCTAGAGTGTTAAACCACTTTACATGCTTACATCTATTGTTTGCATTCTTGTCTTTTCTATTTTCATTATGTTTACATTACAAACAAATGTTTGTAAAGTATTAAGTTCAAGAACATTCGCTATTCACCTTCTATAATCGACTTCAAGATCCTAACAAATGGTATCAGAGCAAAGATGTTTTTAATCGAACTAATCACTAAGAAAACCCAAATAGGATGCAATCAAACTATTCACCAGCTTAGAGTGTGAAAAATGATGATTTTGTAACCATACAAAGGCTAAAAATATTTTATAAATTATGGAATACGATAGCATAGCTAGTTTACATAAGAGTTTTAGTTTTTTAAGATAAATCTAATTTAGAAAAGCATGTTAGAGTTTTTAGGGGTTGTATTAGAAAAATTTGTTATGAAGAATATACTATGTAGCGGGATTCTATCTGGGCTCAATTTGATTATAGATAGGATTTTTCTTCTTGTTGAGGCTAACTATTCCATCCCTTCTCATGTGACTTTCTTCCTCCCCTCCCCATGCACCCATTTTAAGGATGACACATAAAGGCAGCCTATGGTTTTCTTCTCTGTAATCTCTCATCCCCTAAGAGAGCCCTTCCCTCCTCTTTCTTCCCCTCTTCTCCTAGGTGGAGATTTGTGGATAAAGACACCAGCCTATGAAGCCTCTCCCTTTTGATTCAGAGTGAAACACTTCTATATCTTTCTTTTGGATTGTTTACCAGCTACAGTGTTCATAGTGGAGTTATGCTAAAGCCTAAACTTATGTTAATTTGATTGCCTTTATCAATTCATAATTTAGGGAAGCCATGATTAAAATATTCCAACATTTCTTTTAAGAGATCATGACATTGCTTTGTGGTATACCTCTCTACCATAATCATAAAGCTCAGGAATCAAGCTTTAGGTAACTTTGGATTGGAACTTAGTAGGGATTAACATCATTTTTAAAAGCTTAATTATGTCCTTGTGGAGATAATTTAACAACGTGGGTGTTTCTCCTTCTTAGACTAATTTTACAAAAACCTTTTGTCCATGAACAAATGTATTAAGCTAAATCAAAAGTTATGTAGACAAGTGGAAGTCAATTTAGGGTTAAATAGAACTCAAAAAGTAGATATGATGATTATGAACAAGTGGGTCCAAACCAAACTTGATTTGGATTTATTTTAGCGTGTATTTTAAAATAAACCAACTTTATATATAGGATAGTTTGGTTCTTAGTGCGTATTTAGTTTGGTTCACCTTGGCCTGCACAACTACCACCTGCATCAACTCACTACCCACCGTCTTGCCGACTGCCTGCAGCCTGTAACAGCCGCAGCACTCGCTAGGCCCACCCAACACACATAGCATCCATCACATTGTGTCCTTTCTCTAGTAATTTTTCCTCTCCTCTCCTCTCCTCTCCTTCGGTCTTTCTTCTTTACTTCTCTTCCTCTATCTCAACTTCTGTGTTGTGTCAGTGCTACACATTTCACATGTTGGCTGGTAGACGGAACAATAAATTCCACGTGTACAAAACGGCACAGCTTGATACTTCAAACCTTGTACTATTGTTGTATCTAGGTTTTGTACATAATCGAAGGGTGATTTTGCCAAATTTTATTTTGAAAACCTAGAGGAGATTTTATTTAAATATAAAAGTTGTCATGTAGCCAAAGGAGATTCTCCCTTTAGCAGGGAATAAATCTTGGAGTGTGACTATGGACTATGTTGGATGGAGCTAAAGCAAAATTTGATTTTTTTTTTCCCACCCAACAATGAACAAGGTTCACTATTGAGGAGGTCTCTACAAGAAAGATTCATAGCTCGCAAGATGATTCTGATGCATATGCCACAAAGATTTGAAATACTGAAAGCAAACATGATAACATGATTTTCTAATTAAATAATATAATTCAGCTGGACAGTCATACCTGGATACTGGATCAAAGCTTGAGTTCCTCCATTCTTCTCAAATATTGCAATTTTCTGTACTGTACCAAAAGCTGCAAACACCTGAAGAAAAAAGATGTAACTCTTCACACTATACACATGACAGAGGGAGAGATGAAATATCTCACTGTGTGAAGAACATCAACAGTCACAGCATATTGCATGTTCTCAATGGACGCAAGAAGCACATTGCTCTCAGGTTCCTTCACTTTCCCATCAGGTCCAAGGACAGGCTGAAGACAAATAAACAGTAGCCATTATAAAGGTCAGAAAATAAAGTAAAACTTCTGCAATATGGCTACTAACCTGTATGGTACCCTCAATTGCTGAAGGATTTACAGGAAGGTAAGGATTAGTGTAATCCCTACAGGACATTTTTGACATCAGATCAAATTTTTGCATTTCTAATTCATTAAATCTGCCGCTAAAACTATAAAGGTATCTAAGTATTCAAATCAACCATATAACAAGACAGAAGTCATTAAGAGATATGTAAGATCACAGAATAAACACACACACTTACAAGCAATAGGTTCCAACTATTTGAGCTAGGTTAGGGTACAGAATCTTATTCAGCCATAAGCCATAATATTAGATCATGTATCATCAAAAGACAAACAATCTAAAGAAAAATTGTGGAATAACTAGAAAAAGAATAAAACTGATATACAGAAAGAAAATTGCAAATAATGTGATCTATAGCATGCAATAAACTTCAATTGGATAACACTGCCAAAGAAACATAGAAAAGCAAAAATTAAATCCACCTTTAATGTTTGATTGCACCATATTTCATTAAACATAATGCAATAACCAGAATGTTGACTTTAAGTTAGATACTAAGATATACAAATTTAGGTCAGGAAGTCTTGCCCTAATCTCTGTAGGCACATACTTTAGTTGCTTCGTAGTTCATATACTCTATAATCCAATTAGACATATACTTGAGTTACTTCTATTGAATATATACTAATAACGATAGAAGAGATGGTCACCTAACAAACATTTCATATAGAAAAAATTTAGTCCATTGTCACAGTTGACATTGAAAGTTCTACTAAACATAGATAACCGTGTAGATTATGGTTCTTTAGATGAATAGAATAAATATTTTCTTCTATTTAAAAAAAAAGAGAAAAAGAACCTGGCAATCTATTGAAACTAAATTGAATTGGAGAATCATGTTCTAAGTAAGCCACATCTTTTCATGGTGAAGACCAATAAGCAAAATATGTTACATAGACAATAAAAAAGAACAAGCCGGGGTTCTAAGGAAGGGTCTAATTTCCGCGACTCAAATTCATGACCACTATAGATTACACGGCAGCAACTTTACCATTGCATTTGTTTCCACAACTATACATTGTCTAATGTTACATAGACAATGTAAAAAATAAAAATCCAAACTAACATGCTAGTAGGTAATATAACCATCTGGGAGCAAATGACTGTAGCCAACAGGAATACATTAAAAGCAATCAGAGACATGGCACAGCCACCATACTATTTTGTGAAAATCTTGACATGATCAATCACAGTGTGCATACAAGAGCAAAAGGATGCTCCATTGTTCTTAAATACATCCAATGCATACAAAAGAAACTCATTGGTTAAAACCCCTGCAGTTTTATAATGGTTGTCAAGGATCTAAAAAATTGACTTTTATCATCACTAATTTAGACAGACTGCAGCACTTTGCTAATGGTTTAATGGGTTGGAGAAATGATTGTCACAAAATACAATACAAAAAGACAGAAATTAATGTTGAATTCTGTTAAGGTTACATGGATTTAGAGACCTGCTACGATGGGACTGGAATTTGATATTCAAATCTGTATGAGCAGAAAAAGTAATTCGCAGGTGGCATGTTTCAACATGCTCCGGAAGCAAGTACCTAAAACACATACAAACAATTATTTAGCTACAAAGCAAGTACAGGTTCTTAATACATAGTTCAAGTGAGAAATAGTTACTAGACCTTGGGATACTTCTTCCATCCAAGGCATTTCTAGCTTCTGCAGCAGTTGCTGCATCAGTGTATTGAATCAACGCCTATAAATTCAGAACATGAGACCAAGTAGAGAAGAAGTACAAAAGTTAACTGAGAAGATTACAAATACATATAAACAAACCTGGAAGCCAGCAGTCTTTTCAAAAGTAGCAATTTTGTGGACAAATCCAAAAGCAGAAAATACCTAACCGAGAGAGAGAAAATATCAATTATTAATGAGATTTAGATAAATGGATATAGCTGGTCTAATTTGAAAGTGCAATAGTGTAGAAGGGCACCTGGAAGAGAACGGTAATCATCACAACTCCAGTATCAAAATATACAAGCAATATTTTTTATTTACTGAGTTGAAAATTATGCATAGGCCACAATTCTCAACCACTTCCAACAATAAAATCGAATGTGAAATACAATGAAAAGAATGAGGACACATGTACAAGTAACCTTTTTAAACAATAACTAACCAAATTACATCACTTGCAAAAGATTTACACATCAGTCAAAACATGATGCACCATGCATAAACATGGAAATTTAAAGCCCACAAGCACATCACACACAAATTGAATATGACTTGCAACTTAAGGATGACAGGAAAATAAAAACATATTGATCCACATTTATTCAGCAGTACAAGAAAGCAAAAGCAACCTGGTATGTCTCCAAAAGCAGATGTTGATAATAAGTTATACTCTAACTTAACATGTTCAGTGTTTGTCACTAACAATCAAGGGCAAAACCTATGTAATTTCATATACAAAAGCTATAGAAATTCATTTCATTTCTTGACTTGAACACAATTCAGATTTATAAAAATGCTTAAAGCAGATTATTGTATTGCATCTGAAATGCAATTGAAAGATTATATATAAGATGCTGATATTTTCATGAACTCACCAAATGAATAACATCTATGCTGACATCACCAGCTTCCACACCTTCTATTGTAACAAGTAAGACATTTCCAGCAACCTCTCCAGAAGTCTTGTTGTTCACAATCTCTTGCCTGTTTGAATATTGGGTATAAACAGTTTTACCACGAACTTGTGCAGGTTCGGAGGAAGAGGCATAATATGAGATCATTGAGATTGCCTGATTAAGGTCTGCCTGAAATGAAAGGTGTGCAATCGAAGTTGGACAATTGTCTCCAAAACATATGCAATCTTCCAAAAACTATTTGTAAAATAACAAGCATAACTTGAAAGAAATTAGAATGTGTTTAACATCAGAGGCACTTGTGTAGAAACTAAATAAAGAAAAGAAAACAATAACAAGGAAAAACTTAATGGACATATTGTCAAAACTACTCCAGCAAAGAAGCATAATGATGGACCAAAAGCACAATGTCCAAACTGGGCATTGTATTTGCCTCATGTAGGCCATTAGTCTCACCAAACCCTTATGAATATTCATGAACAGCCTATGTTTGCATCATTAGTGTTGGGGTCATGATTTGAAATTCCATTTTGTATTCATCAGCTTGCGTAAAACATATTCTTCTGTTGTGAACCGAAATTGAACCTAATTGGAAGGAACAAAATTTCCATGTTCAGCCAAACCCATCCCACCAGATATCAACTATATATTGCTCATATCAGATGATGTTCAGCCCATGCCACCAGATACCAACCACATATTGCTTGCATCTGGTAAACACAACACTTCATTTAGGCTCGCATTGAGGTGGAGACTAAGGGTAAATGTCTAAGTATCTTTCCTCTTCCTTTTTATTCTTTTTCCTCTTCTTTTCATATCATCCTTGTTATATTTGATCACTCAATGTCACTCATTCCATCTCACTCTCATGCTCATTATAGAATCTCAACTAAGTATGCCCATTGTTTATGTAATCCGATCAATATGCCCTATACATTTTTTAGGCATCATGTAATTGCTTTGTCTGAAGGAAAGTCTCGTCGCAACAGTAAAGTTACTACCGTGTGATCTAGAGATCACAGGTTTGAGTCACAAAAATAATCTCTTATAGTGCAGGATAAGACTACGTACAATAGACTCGTCCCAGAGATCCCGCATTGGCAAGAACTTCGTGCACCGGACTACTCCTCTATGTAATTGCTCCATTTCATTTGCTCGATTTTGCCAGAACTTAAGGTGGTATTACTATATAACATTTGGATGTAACTTCATAATTACCTTGATCCACTTGGCTACATCCATGCCATTTCTAGCTCAATCTCCCCCCAGATGAACCGTATAGCCAGGAGAAATTATAAACTAGAATAGAAGAGCTTGCCCCCACCCATGAAAATCAAAATTAGAGATTGATAGAAAATCAAGGATATGAGCCCATGAAAATCATTATATTTAGACATTACTTCGGAGATCCTTACTCCTTTTCAAAAGGACAGCAACATACCTTTGAATTTGTTCATTTGGAATCTAGGCTCTTCTTTCTTCTACTTTGTTTTTTGAATATCTACTCTTTTTTTTTTTTTACTTTTTTCTTACTCATGATCTATATGGTCCATCATGCAAGCCAAAGGCCGAACCTGTACTAGTACTAGAATCTTTAATTTGCTTAGTATCAACTATCCATAGTCTATAAATAAAACTAAAATAGGGTGCCATATCTGCCATTATGGTGCAAAGTGAAAACAAAAAATTAGCTTGCACTCTCATAATAAAAAATCTTTGCATATGAGAGAATTGAAGAGGAGCCTTAGCGCAACGGTAAAGTTACTATGGTATGACCTAGAGATCACGGCTTGGAGTCACGGAAACAACCTCTTATAATGCATGATAAGATTGTATACAATAGATCCTTCTCCGAGACTCCGCATTGACGAGAGCTTCATGCACCCGGTTGCCTTTTTTTTTGCATATGAGAGAACTAAACATAACAAAAGTAGTATGTTCATATTAGAATGTGGGTTGAATAAGTTAGAACAAATTGTAAAATTGATGTGTTACTAGATCAAGTAATTCCTGATGTCTAAGACTTGGCAAGCTTATAAGTAGGGATAAAATGTGTCCCCGCGAATATCTCTTGGAAAATAAAAATAAAAACCTATCAATTCCAAAATGGATTGTCCTGGAGATGGCAGCAAGTTGTCCTCCCATTTCCTTGTACAATAACACTTCATTTTGTCCCCTTCACACACATGTGAGTTACCAACACTAACATTAACACTCTGAATTGGCACCCCTACAAATCATGTGTGAAATTTTTTAGAAATAGACAATCCAGACACTTGGATCACAGCGTGGCATAGCTTGGAGTTATGTTCAAAAATAAGTAAAAGAGAAACTAACCCTCCAAATTAAGTGACACTAAGCAATCTGAAGAATGACAATTTCAGTGGCCTGTGCTTCAAGCAGTACTATACTTACAAGAAGCGGTCAAGCTCAGTATAGTTGATAAAGTGGCATGCACTTATCCCTATGACCTCATTAATTGCCTTGTATTAGACAATCACCACACATGTACCAATTTTTAATGTATGATATTCACAAAGCTTACAGACAGAACGATAAATAAAATCGACAAAATTAGCTCGAGGCGCTTACGAACTCAACGAAAGCCTGGTTGCGATTGGCCCCAACGTTGCATTTAGTGTTGACGATCTTGCCGAAAGGCTTGCATAGCTCGATGAGCTCCTCTTCCGTGCATTCCCATGGCAGGTTGCGCAGGTGAAGCACCTTCGATGGCGTCTGCGTGTAGCGAAACTGTGGCTGCCCCGAGGAGGAAGACATATTTGACGATCGGACCCGGAAGCGATTTCCGATCTGCGAGACGACGAGATGGGCGAAATCGTAGGCGAAGTGGAGGTAGGGCGATGGATTTCGCTTGCGTTAGGGCAGGAATGCGGTCTAGGGATCGAGCGGCGTCGATGCGTTGCTGATGTTGCGAACGACAAGAGGTTCGGAGCGGGGGGCTTTTATTGGCCGGGGCAGACATGGTTTTGTTTGGATCTGACTCGGTAATTTCAAATTGGACCGATTTACGTGTAAATTTCAAATTGGACCGATTTACGTGTAAATTTCAAATTGGACCGATTTACGTGTAAAAGGTAATTTATTCATCCTGAGCATTTATATCAATTGGTTTCACAGTCAATAAAAAAAAAAATTATGAGGAGTATTTTGTACTCAATTAAGGACTAACGCAGCAGAAAAATAGGCATCTGAAAAAGATTTACAATTCTCAAGAATTAATCATTACTCTATTATATAATTCTATACTACTGTATTAGTCACGAGGCCTCTCGTAAAAATAATTGAACCGATTTAACTTGAGAGAGAGAGAGATTTTCACTTGTGATTCTGTGGAGTTGCGTTCCAATTTAATATACTGTGCTAGTAAATAAATAATAAAAGTATTTTATGAAAAGTAAAATTATTGTAGTTTTTGATAATCTAAAATCCATCCGGATCTCAAGTACGAATGAAAAAAAATTATTAGATTGAATTTTGATAAATTATATTAAATGGTTTTATCAAGATATTATATTAATATCATATTTTCTAAAAAAAATGCATTATAAGATCCAACAGTAACATATACAAATATCACTATATCTCTATAAAAATTTAAATGTAATATTAAATATGCAAGAGCTCTTGGATAAAAATAAATATTATAGGAAACTAATTATTTACTATTTAAAACATAGAATATAAAAATACTCAGTGGTAAAGTAATGAAAATAGTAGATATTATAATTAAAAGAAGAATTAATATTCTGTATTTACAAGAGGCAAAATGGATAGAAAAGAAAGCAAAGATTATTGGTGCAATCAGTTCAAGGTCAAGATTGATCAAGATCGAGTTAGAATCAAGTTATATTTTGATGTTTGACAATATAACAATGTGATAAGACATCCAATGTTGGACGAGAAGAAGGAGATATTGGTGATGTCAAGTAAGTCAAGGTTGACCGGATACTTGATGAATGAGAAAGTCTAAATATGAATACTTTGTAAGAAAAAGTCCAAGTATGGTGACTTGACAAAGGAAAAATCTAAGTGTATTGACTTAGCAAGGAAAGTCCAAGTGTGACGATTTGATAAGGAAAGTGCAAGTACAGAGACTTAGCAAAGGAAAGTCTAAGTATGAATATTTGGTAAGGGGAAGTCCAACTGTAGAAACTTGGCAAAGAAAAAAATTTAAGTTTGAAGACTTGACAACTGACGTCCAAGAGCGTAACTCTTGATGGTAAAGTCCTATAGGTGCAACCTCTTGGCAATGATATACCCGATGACATGACGAAGTTGACGGAAGCACTTGAAGGCTAGCACAAAGGGTGATGAGTAATGAACTCAGAAACATCATAAGGCTTAAGACTAATAGAAGTGGCTTGAAGGCTTGAGTTTAAGTTAATGGTAAGTTTCAAGTATGAGGGGATCATACTTGATGAGTTAAGCCTCAGTTTTGAGATATATCAATCAACTGATGGATTTACCAATCGATTGATGGGATAAATCAGTCGACTGATGCTCTGTGATTGAGCATAGAAGCTTTAATAGTCGACTGATTAAGATAATCAGTTGACTGGTTATAATGTGGCTAGGCACAGAAGGTTTATTAGTCAATTAATAGTGAATTCCAATTGACTGATTGCATTGTGCAACTCCACAGAAGAGTCAATCGTCGACTGCTAGAGTAGAGTAGTCGTTGGTGCTTAGATTAGTCGATTAATGGTGATTACCAGTCGACTATTTTACTTAATTCGACATGGATTGTGCAATTGGAGCAATCAATCGTGCAACGGTTCTTGACCAGTTGACTAAGGGTAAGGTCAGTCAACTGGTAAGTAAAAATCAGTTTGTTGAAAGCCCTATAAAAAGAGGGTTTGGAGGATGATTTTAATAGATGGTTCTTGGAGACTTTGAAGGGGAGTTGCTTGTGCATTCCTGACATTCTAAGCATTCCAAAGCAATCAAAAGCACGATCAATCAAAAGTTTCCTTGTGTAAAGTGTTCATTGTATTTACATTTTATTTTACTCTTTACACTTGTATTTTGTTGCTTACGTTGTAAAGCTCAGATTGTAAGAAAGTTTCCTTTACCTTGGTGTTCATCCAAAGGAGAAACTAGTGGAAGCATGAAAGAGAAGTAACATGTCTTAAAGATTGTCATGGAATAGGAGTGGATCTCCGAACCAAGTTAAATATTGGTGTTATGAGTGTGTTTATCTTTATTCTTGTTTATCTATTATTTCCACTTCATATGATGTTCTTATAGACAAGCACGAGTCGAAATCGAAGAATCATTATTCACCGCCCTCTAGCTCATTATCTGATCCCCAACAATTGGTATTAAAGCAGATCACTCTTCAACGGACTAACCACCAAGGGATCAAGTCAGAGGATTGATCAAGAGAAATGGAGCCAAGTAATAGATTCAGATATGACATTCGAATTCCACCTCCTTGTGATTGGGAGGGTTTTCATTTTAGAGCTTAAGAATTAA
>JBAMHZ010000023.1:4663248-4675304 GCA_037177395.1 Alpinia galanga
TTATTTCATATTTTAATATTTTTAATCCAAATTGTAACAATCAAAATAATTTTGACGTAAAAGCACCTCACTTTTAGTTAATTGTTTTATGCTCAACAATTTTGACTAAAATTGCTCTATATTAAAGTGTTTTATATATATATAAAATACTCTAATTATAGTAGTTTTTTAAAATTAAAATCGCTCTAAGCTTGGGGCAAATTAGGGTAGTTTTAATAAATATTTGAATAATTTTTGTCCATAGTAAAATAATTTTAATTTCAAGGTTTTAATTTTGATTAAAATTACTATGATAGTGCTAAAATAGAGATATTTTGGAAAGAAAAAATATCTTTTAAAATTATTTTTAAAAAAAAATAGAACACTTTTTAATGAGAATAAAAATAAGAGGAGTTTAATTTTGCCTTTCATTTTTTTTTTGTTAAATTGGAAGCTTAATTCACATTCCTAAACAAATTGCAGGTTTTTTTTTAAATAATATTTAAATCAAAAAATTTTACGAACAAAAATATTAACCAAAATCGGGTTCCGTTCGGCCCATTCCGAAAAATCGGGTTCGGCCGCCTTCGCAAGCCCTATATTTCTCTCGGCTGACGCTCGCCGCCAGCTTCATCGCATCTCCGTCTCAACCCAGCAAGTCAGATCTGAGCAATCCTCGTTACAAGTCTAGGCTCCGTATAACGATGAAGGTCAGTCGCACTTTGGTCTAATCTTCATTCTGGCATGAAATCGCTTTTTTCAGCGTCGATTTGTTTGTGTGTGTTTATTTTCTTCCCTATACGCGCTGCCGCGGTAACAGATAGCGGTGGAAGGATGCTTGCACGGGGAGTTGGATAAAGTTTACGCCACGATTCAGCATATCGAGCTGGTGGAGAACACGAAGATTGACCTTCTTCTTTGTTGCGGCGACTTTCAGGTATTTGAATTATGTTACTGAACTATGCATAAGCTAACATGCTAATATGAATCGACCAAAATGTTCCAAACCAATCATAATATATTTTAGGTGATGTGAGTTAATTCCTAGAGCTGAAATCATAAATACGCCTGAAGACAATGCAATTTACCTGTGATGCGGCTTAGACCTGCGTTAAAAATCCTATAAAAATCATCTGGATATGAAAACAAACTCTGAATCTAGTGCATTATGATACTAGGTCAAAACCTCTAGAACAACTCATCATCTTTCTCTAATTACACTTATCGATCATTATTTCAGACAAGATGAACGTAATGATGTTCACTTCAACAACCGCATTTTTTTTGTTGCCTTGGACGATCTATGCAACCACAAAGTTTTTTGCCTTTGTTTTTTAGCTTGCTTGCAAAATACTGTCCATTGTCATCTTAGTAAAATTTCTTTCACTTCTCTCTCTACATTGGTAAACTGGGCTTACAGTCGCCTGTAGAAAAAAGTGTAGGTTTAGGCCTTAATTAGACGGTAGTTTTTAGATTATTTTTTGGTTTTGTGTTCATATATCTCTGAATTGAAATTCTCATCCCCAACTCTTTTACGTAGAAGGGAACTAACTATAGAGTGATCCTTGTTGCAAACTGAATAGATGCAGGATATTATTACTTTACCAGTGTTAGTCTTAAGACATCATTAATGAACAAAAATTTGATTGAAAGTATTTTTCTCCCCCTTTTGTTTTTAATGAATGGTTAAAGCAACCTTCTCTTGGGGCAATATTCGAGAAATAATGGATCTTATCCCAACTTTGTCTTTGCAATAGTGAAATTCAAGATACTTCTTTTGTTTGAGTTTATATTAACATATTATCCATCAAATTTGGCATTGTTTCCTAATCATTGAGATATTTGACAATTCTTGTGTGTGAATTACACTAACCTGATATAGTAGGAAATAAGTTGCAATAGAGCACATGTACTTCTTCATTGTATCAGTCTAACAAGGTCTACTGACCATGTATAACTTTTTTTTTTCATTTTATAAAACAAATCTTTCAAGCGAGTTTGCATATATCAACCCAAGGAAAGCAAATTACAGTTTCCTCTTGTTTACCTCAATTCACTCCTTTTTTACCTCTTTAATCTTTGTTTGTGTAGGCAGTCAGAAATGAAAATGATCTTGAAAGCTTAAGTTGCCCACCGAAGTATCGAAGTATGAATTCATTTTGGAAGTATTATTCTGGGCAAGCAGTAGCACCAGTTCCGACTATATTCATTGGTGGGAACCATGAAGCATCAAATTATTTATGGGAATTGTGAGTCTCTTTCCCTCATACAGTCATATGACGTATTATTTATTATTTATTTCTCTTTTTCTTTAATTGTAGCTTTAAAAAAATATATGGAATGGTTTGTACATGGTTAGATAATTTATAAGGGCTTTTGCACGTGCATCATTTTGATGTTTGATATTTGTTTTAGACCTTACAAAATCAGAATTCAGCAATATTTCTGTCCCAAGCTCCACATATCTTGCATGATCCACCTTATTAAATGTTTGATAGTTTAACTATATGTTGCATCTCATAGGATCTACAATGTTATTATCTATACCAGGCATAGTTTCATTGGCGGAAACTAAATCTCCCAAATTCTCACAACACTTGTGTAGTTGTATGTAAACTAAAACTAAATGTCAGATCAGGTTATGTTATTATTTTCATTTTATCTTTTTTTTTTCATATAAAAGGAAAAAATAAATGTGGAACCGTCACATTAGTGACCCCCCTGAGCTACCCTTACCGAGGAGGGGGTAAATCAGGAACTCAGGTGTGACAAGTGTAAAGGAGGTCGGTTGATGGCCCAGAGTTATGACCTCTCCGGGAATTGACCCCTGCTCACTTAAGAGTTACGCACTTACCAACCGAGCTAGCCCTGGGGGCTATCTCTCTTCTTCTTTTTCTTTTTTTTTTTTCATACAAAAGGTCATCGTAGAAAGGTTGTTACTAGGAAAAGGATTTATTCATTTTTGTAGCTATAGTCAGTTAGTTTAGGTAAATTCAAATGACCTATTTTCAATTTGTCAAGTCTCCATTCATTTATTAAAATTAATAAGTTAAGAAGAATAGTTATGTGCTAGTTTCTCATAATTATGACTTTTCTTCTTGGAGGAATAGGGCAGACGAGAAGAATGCATAGAAAAGTGAAGGGATGGGTAAGGGAGGAAAAAAACAGATATTTCGCTATATATTTTTTTACTTGAGGGAGAGGGAAATATTTCAAAATAAAAATTCACAACCCTTCTCAAAGACTAATTGTTTCTTTGACCACCAATGAAGCTTCCTTTGCTTTCTACCTACATTTGGATGTTACGAACACAATTTTCTGTCTGGTTTCTCTCCTTTACCATCCAAATAATTTACTCTCTCTCTTTTATTCTTCCAGCCTCTTTGTTCCCCCTCCTTTCTTTCTGGCTGTTTGATATCATATGAATATTGATAACATCTATTTATTGGTTTCTTGACATTTGTTTGCTAGATATTATGGTGGATGGGCTGCACCTAATATTTATTTCTTGGGCTACTCTGGCGTGATCAAGTTTGGCAACATAAGAATTGGTGGACTCTCTGGGATTTATAAGCCTGGCCATTATCATCTAGGCAAGTTTATTTTTCAATTATTTTACATGCATACTTATTTTGTGTCAATCATGCATCCTATTTTCTTTGGTACTTTAAGCAAAAAAGTTGTTCATTACTTGCTGTATATTATAATTTTCAATCATTTTACATGCACACTTATTTTGTGTTAATCATGCCTTCTGTTTTATTTGGCATTTTGAGTAAAAGAAATTGTTTCACTACTTGCTGCCTACGAGCTGTTATTCATCATATCATTTCCTTGATAGTTGACAGTAGAGTGTAATTTGACCACAACTATTGGTCATTCTCCCATCACTTATTTGCTTGTCCATTAAATCTTTGACCACAACTATAGTCTGAATTTAGATTGAGCTATTTGATCTCTTTATCTGAGGCAAAATAAGATAATTATTGATGATGTTTCCCTTGTGTGTTCTGATTATGTACCTTCTGAGCAGGACATTTTGAGAGACCTCCATATAATGGTAGTGATCTTCGGTCTGTATATCATATTCGTGAATATGATGTAATGAAGCTCAAGCAAATTAAGGACCCAATAGATGTTTTCATGTCACATGATTGGCCAGTTGGCATCTATGAATATGGAAACCTGAAGAACCTTGTTCAACATAAACCATTTTTTAAAGAAGAGGTATATTTTATTTCTCATGCATACTTTTTCAATAATTTCCTAATCTTGTAATGAAAATAGCTTGTTTGCAGCATGACATCTGTCATGTGGTTAGCACAATTTTTATTTACTGTATATGTATTGCTTATCTGGTTTTAGGAGCAAAAGATTGTGCCATGACTTTTTTTTGTGTGTTAGAAGTCAATATCAGGATCATTAACTTTCATTGGATCAACTTCAATCATCTAGATCAGGCTGAATTGAAGTTCCAGACTGATATTCATATCTGTATATTATTTATTATCGAGATTGTAAAGCATACTTTTTAAAATTTGTATTTTTTTAAAATAAAATGTCTCTCAGCAATGATGTTTCCTGCAAGAATCTAATGCTTATTCAAACATCATTAGACAGCCACTCTACCTGCCAAATATCCAAAGCGTTTCCAGCTAACATATGCAAGATATTCAAGAATTATCTCGCAACTCTCATATTTGCTATATTCAACATGAATAGATCAATCATAATGAGGGTGTCTTTTTATCATTTTCCTTCATAAAGGAACGTAATAATTTGTAAAATTATTCAGATTTCCATATTCTTCATGGATGGATGACACATTTTATTTGATTGTCTTGATGCTATTGCAATTCATGCAAGTAATCTGACTGTTGTATTTTTCCTTAGATCCAGAAGAGAACACTTGGTAGTATGCCTGCTGCAGAGCTGCTGAGCCAACTGAAGCCTCAGTATTGGTTTTCAGCTCATCTTCACTGCAAATTTTCTGCTGTTGTTAAGCACAAGGAGGATGGTTCTATAACAAAGTTCCTAGCCCTTGACAAATGCCTTCCAGGTCGGAGTTTTTTACAGGTAGGAATTTCAATGTTTATTTTACCATGTTACTGTGCAATATGTGAAAACAATTAAATAACTAAATTTATTTTCTATGATAGATTATTGATATTAACTCAAACTCAGGACCTCATGAAATTCACTATGATGATGAATGGTTAGCAATAACAAGAAATTTTAATAGTGTCTTTCCATTGAGCAGAAAAACGATTCACTTTAGGTCAGAATTGCTATTTGTTTTCTAGTTGTGCTTCATATGTACATTATATTATGTTAGTAACCAAAGCTTATCACCGTCATTTTGCATGCAGACCCAAACAGGATGACAAGCAAGACTACTGTGAGTGGGTGAGAAATAAACTAAATGTCAGAGGGGCCAGACCATTTGATTTTGTGCAGACTGTTGCACCTTTTCACCCTTCTCAGCCACTCACCAACCGATCAACTACAGGTAATAACAGGATCCTTGATTTTCAACTTTTGACTATGTTTAGACAAACAAAAGTTTCAATTTGAGTCTGCCAGTATTTGAATTAATATTATGTGTGTAGTTTCCTATTCATAAAATGTAAATTGATCCTACCAAGTTAATATGCATGCATCCATGGTGATTTGAGTTATATAGAATCATATCTGGACATAATTCCCTATTCATACTCACACAGGCAATATGCTAAAAATTTTGTTTCCTGCCAGGTCAAAGAGTACTTGGAGTCAGTAGACTCTGATCTCTTTTATCTCCTGTGTAATACCTCGGTTGTGTGCCCTTGAAGACAATAAACTTAAAATAATGTTGTTTTTCTTTCACATTTATTATGTATTTAATCACTTCCAATCTGAGTGTGTGATTCAAGTTTATTTACCAATTTGTTGTCTTATGTGGATTTTGGCAACCAATTGTCCTACTGTGGGAACCTTTTGCCCTTATATCCTAGATGTGATGATTTAACACTTTGCTGATTAATTGGCTCATGGAGCCAACTCCACTCGATCCACTTACTACTGGGAGTATGTGAAATGTCTCTGAAGAATTACTAGATGAGACAGTGCGTGCAATCCACGTACATTGGACTGCCTCCATTTTGGCCTTTTTATAATTTGCTTGGTTTTTTTTTCTCATTATATTTACACATCTCTGATTGCATGAAAAGGTTTTGTATATTAATCCTTAAAACCTTTTGGAATATCTGGCACCATCTTTTTTATTTTTTATGCTGCATTATGGGGTTATTGATGTTCAAGCGCTTCCATTAATTGCAGGACATTGTCGGAACCCCCAGACAGAGTCATTGTTGGAGTTTTTAGAGCTCCCTTATCTTCTTGATACTGCTGTAGAGACCAATACACCAATTCAAAATAAAAATACTGTTGATTCTAGAGGTATTCTATTAACTTACAGATGTTTGAAATATTGATAACTGAATTTTTTTTTACGTGTGACCTGATGGCCACGGATTTGAGTCATGGAAAAGACTGTACAATGTATCCTTCCTTGAGACTGCGGTGGTGGGAGTGTTGTGCATCGAACTGCCCTTTATGTTTGTTCATTTTTGTAATCAAAATAATTTAGCTCTTATTATAATCATCGTCCTCATGCATCTTCAAGTTTATGTGTGCATCTTCAGACCATTGCAATGGACTCTCAGTTTCTCCATAATTCAATGGGTCACAACTATTAATGCATCTTTCTCATGATTCTTGGCAGATTCTTGGAATCAATATCATGACGATGGTAAATCCACTGGAGATGAGAATATGATTGAGCTCGATGACCCTGAAGATGACAAAGATGAAGATGTATGACATCACAAGTTACCATTAGCTCCTGTTGCCATTAGCTGCCTTTTTCTCCGTGTAAGATATCACTAAGGATATTTATACTCCTGATGATTGTATCTGTAGGCTTGCACTGTGGAAATTACACATGCTTCTCTAGCTTGTTTTATAAAGATGCCTAATCAGTTAAGGATGAATCGCTCTAATTTTTGCCTTTGATATTGGTTTAGATTCAGTAGATGACTTGAAAATGAATAATTATCTATTGCGAGAGGGGCATAATCTGTATATCTTTCTTGTGTTTGTCATCGATACTTTTCCCATCATGTGCGTGTTTAGATGAATAGAACTGAAGTAGTTGAGTCTTAGGTTGTGAAGGGCATATTTAAATTTTTAGTTACTGTGATCATGGTGTCAAGCATGGATTGATATTGCTATGCATGGCTAAAACATCTTCATTTGGTGCGGATCTATAACAATAATGTGTCAGCAAGAGCAAATGCAGTTTAAAATGGTATCTATTGAGACAGAGCCTGTCAAGCCTGAAACTAACTATCCAAGACAGGAAGAGACTCTTCGACATTCTTCGAGTCCATCCACCAGCACAGGTAAAGAAGAGGGAGCTGTAGGCTCGCACAGCTGGAAGGTAGTAAACACAGGTTATATCTTGGCTGCCTCTTCTTGCCAGAGCACCATGGGGTGTAGTGATGGGGTTGCACCCTCTCCTGCAACTGTCTTCTTTTGGCCATCACTGTACCTGCCAGAGGCAGTGATGGGGTTGGCGACCCCTGGCGAAGCAACAACACCAAGGGATTCAAACAATAGCAACTTAAGTCACCAGGTAACTAGTTTTAACAGTATTCTATCTAAATATTATGTTTAAATGTACTGATCTATTGGGATTGTCTAGGTTAATTGTTCTTGCTGATGGATGATCACTGGTGATTCAGGCTGAGATCCTGATTGTGAGTATTATTTTATTTTTTTGTTACCTCTGTCATAGCCCTTTGTCCCAGCTAATATGACCTTTAGCTTGAAATTCATGAGATGAATGTTCTGTGATTTGAAATGCCATAAATGCTCGATTGGTGAATTTACGGTAGAGACGAGGGAAGTCGAAAGCAAATTAAGATAGCAATAAGAGAAACATATTAACTAATATGCTAATTTTAATGGTGTTAGATTTATTGATTTGCTTTAATTTAAATTGTTATTATTATTTGTCCATGGCCAATTCATGTGCTAATTTTTGAATTATTTTTGTTTTATATTTTGCCCCAATCCTAAGGAGATCAGATCTCATTTGTGCCTTTTAAACTATTTGTTTTTGTGACTGTCTTAAGTGTTTGGAAAATATATTATATTATAGTAAAAAGTGAAATCGTCACCTTGGTAATCTCTATTAGTCAATTTCACAGTTATTGTAAAAGAGATAAATTATAAAGAATATGTTTTATGCTTAATAATTACTTTGCTTAATTAATTGATTGTGCAATCTCACATAGCATGAGCATTTTAATCTGATTAAATAAGTGAAGGGTTAATAACCATTATTAAAAATTAAATCTAATTAATTAAATTTATGGTATCCATTATCATATTTAATCTAACTTTGATCTCTTAAGTATTTGAATCCAATTAATTGGATCATCAAATTTTTTAATATCAAATAACGACAAAGGATCTGCTTACTTTGGCTTTTAATATCAAATAAATCTAACTTATCTATTGAGTGTAACAAAATTAAGGATGATAACACCAAAAAGAGATTCTTTAGGACGTATTTTTTTAATACATGCAATTTTATTCATTAAACTGGAAATGGTGCTTGACGTCATTGCTACTGTCAGCAGTATTAAATTATAGTTAAACAAAAATAATAAAAAAATCGGCCACCATATCTTTAGATTCCCTAGTAGATGCCATGCTAACGTCTCTGCAGATCTTCATGACACGTCAGCATGAGTTGATGATGCCCCATGCACTTAAAATAATGGCTTATCATTCCTCAAAATCTTAAACAAATAAATATTTTATTTACTAAAATAATAATAATAAAGATTTTAATCATGTGACATGAGAAAATAAACTATTGGTTTAAGCAATAATATTAATTTCTAAATATTTTCAATAAAAAAATGTGGCCATTTATTGTAGTACACGTTTTACACATTGAATGATGTGATGCAAGAGGACAGAGATAAGGTTTCTGATTATTTTCATATTATTTTACTTGTATTATTAATTAGACCTTTATAATAATTTTAATCTAGTAATAATAATTGGATTATTGTATTCACGATGTCTTTGGAGTTCTAGACATTGGATTTGTGTTTGATTTAGAAAAGTGCACTTTTTTTTTTAAAAAAAATATTTATTTAGTTTTTTATTCGAAAATATTTTTATTACTCAAATATTAATAATAAAAGAAAATTCTTTTTTAGTTAAAATTATTCAAATATTTTGAAATAAATTTATTTAAAACTGCTATAACTTACAATAATTGTCCCAAATTTCTCAGAAAATACTTATTTAAAAGGAAAATATTGAAGAATTTTTTTTTAAAAAAAAGCATAAAATAATTAGGGAATTTAATTTTTTTTTCTAATTTGGAAGAAAATAAACAGGATTTTTCTTTTTGATAATTTAGATATTCAGACTTTATGATCTGACTATACTAATTCCTATAATTTTTTTTTATAAATTATTAAAATAAATTCAATGATAAATATTAAATTAAATCCCGTTTCTACTCGCCATTACCAACACACTAATGCCCCGTTTAATCGGAAAGATGGATTATAAATGGAAAAGAATTCCGAACAAAAAGGAAAGAAAAAAGAAAAATATTCTCTAAGAAGGAAAAAGAATTTTTTAAAAAATAAATAAATAGAGGAAAAAAATTTCTTAAGTGAAAAGAAAAAAAATAAAGTTGGTAGGCGGATGATAACGACATGCGTCAACCGACAAGCTATAGGCTGCAACGATGGCCAGCGACGGTCGGAGTTAGGCGGTGACCAATGTCGTCTGGCCGTGACTGGGGGTTGACGGTGGCCAATGTCATTTGACGGCGATCGACAGCATCCAGTGGTGATGGTCAATAATGGCCGTCAACCTATAGCTAGCAATCGACGATAAGTCACAAGATAAAAAGAAAAATTTTTCATTCGATTTGGACGGAAAAAAAAATAACTAAAAAAAAAAATTATCGATGGATAGAATTTTAAATTCAGCCACTTATTAAGTAAATAAAAGAAAAAAAAAGTTCATTTTATTTTTCAAAGTAGATAAAAAAAATATTTACAGTGAGAAACTTTCACAATTTCTATTTCCTTCCAAGTCCAAGTAAACGGAGCATAAATCGCGAGGACTAGGATTTGTTTCTGCGCGCGCGCGTATGTGAGAGAGTGTGTGAATCGAGTTTTGATTGACAGTAGCCGAAAGAATCGAGGGGTTGGGTGAGGACTTTGACCTAATTTCATTGTGAGACATGGCACATCGCCCATCACGTGGAGCCGTACAAAATTGTCTCCCCCATTTTTTCTTCTTCTTCTTCTTTTTTTATTTATTTATTTTTACCTCCATTAATTATTCATTAATTAATTGGTTAATTAATTGCATATATCCCTTTCTTAATTAAATATTGATTGATTGACCACGTGGCGACTTTATATGTTTGATTCCGTTGTGATGACTGAGATTTGTGCCATTCTCTCAAATAATTGAAGGACATATTGATTAGTCGTTAGGTTGGTTCGGATGATTAATACAATTATATTAAAGTTTAAAAGGGTAAAGAATTAATTTTTGAATTTCACTGTTAGACTATCGATGATTCTACATTTCTGTGCTGATTGTCCTGGATTCTTGATTTATTCTTTTTCATATATAGGGGTAGCAGTGAGTGACTACTAATATGACGGTTTTATTATTTTTTTTTAAGGACATATTGATTTAATTAAGAGTTATTTAATCTCAATTAAATATTAATTGAGTTTGTGTGCTTTATTTGGTTCCTCGAGATTATCTCTTCCTACAATTTTGTAGGGCATGGCATGGGAATTAAAGCTCTTCTAACATTACTTAAAAGTTTCTAAATCTACATACTTTATGGCAAAAAAAAAAATGACACTCTCGTATTTGACTGCAGGTGACGACGAAGAATGCATAGTAATTTTATTTAAAAATCATTAGTATCATTTTTGCACTATCAAATTTCAACCGAATCATAATTGAAATTTAGCCGCGGTTCAACTGGACTGCAGTTAGATTTCGACCATGATTCAGTTAAAATCCAATCAAGTGCAACCACGACGTTGGTGATCGCGATTTGACCAAATTCGGATCGCGATTTGATTAGATTTCGACTGTAATCGGACGACAACGCTGGCGTGCTAGGGTGCAAATATTGACTATAATATTTATTTGTGATCGATGACGACGAACAACAACAAACAAATGTCAACACACACAATCATACACAAAGTCATTGCACAACGTATCATTTCTCTCTAAGTCTCTATTTTTAACTACTAGACCAAATAATTATTGCTAAAGAATTGCAATTTTAAGTTTTAATTTCACATATTTTTCAAATACAATTCCTTAGCTAATCAATATATTACTCTGTAAATGAGTTAATTAAACTGAGATAAAATTTATATTATTCAATATTTTTTTAATAATTAAGGTAATTGAGTCCATCTAAGTCTTACTTAACATGAATTAAAAAAAATGTAAAATCGTCACATTAGTGGCTCCTCACTATTACTTCTACGTGTGGAGGAGGATAAATTAAATCAGGATGTCAGGCCAACACAAAAATACAAAGTCATCGGTAGTTTAGCGGTGAAACTCATGAATCGACCCATTACTCTTTCAAACCTTAACACAACTACACTGGTCATCTGAGTTAGCCTTGAGAACTTACTTAAAATGAATTAAGTAGTTTGAACCGGTTATTAAATTTTAACTTGGTCACTTATTTTGAGTTTGAACTTGGTTAATTAGAAGTCTTATTTGTTTAGATGTTATCAAGTTAATTTTTTTAATTGAGTTTGTTTAATTATTTGGAATTTTTTACATTTTAAAATTTATTTGATTGCTCAATAACTTTATATCACAAATTTATTTATTCATTTTGATATTTTATTTATTTATTTACATGGTTTATTTATAGATATTGTACACGAAATATTAATAATATGAACACATAAATATATATCTATTTTTTTTTCATTTAG
>JBAMHZ010000023.1:4696520-4707652 GCA_037177395.1 Alpinia galanga
GGATCCCTCCGGTGCCGACCCCCTAGAGTTCACCGACCCTATTGGGTTATAATTTGGCTTCGACGGCGACGAATTCCGATGACAAATGGCGGTGGGCACGATGACGCTCACGGGCGCATAGGGGATCGAGGCACAGGAGATCGGGGCTCTATATATATATATATTTGGACACGCTCTTCCTCCATATAAACATCTAACTTATTTAAAAAATATATTTTAATTAATCAAACTAAACTACTCTCTCTTCTAATCATTGATCTTCCATGAAATAAGACTATCATTGACTCCTAACTATTTAACACCTAGATCTTCATCAAACTAATAAACTTAAAACTTTTTTCCCTACAAACCTCAAAATTTTCATTATCTTCATTCTAAACCCTAAACCCAATCTTTCATATATTTTTTTTTCATTCAAAAAATGAAAGAAAGAGGATAGGATGATCACAAGGATCAATTTCCAATAATGATCAAAGTAATTGGATTATTTAGTAGAATCATTTTATTGTTCCATATATACTCATACAATAATATCAAATCAACATACAAATTATTAATAAATCTACCAACCTATTCTAATATTTTGAAAAAGATAAATACTAATAATCTAATGACCTAATCTAAATTATAATATTTATAAATAAATATTAATAATAAGTCTAATAGTCTATTCTTAAAAGATAAATAAAGATATTGTCGTTAAAGTTGACCTTTATTTATTTATTTATTTTTTTTGATGATTTATATAAACTATTTTTTTATTGTGCACCAATTGTGATCATTTGAATTTTAGATAACTCATCATCTTTATTATCATACTTTTAAGGTGCGAAACGAGTAAGAACATGATCATCTATAAACTCCTCCTATGTTGCAAATCTATGATCTAATATAGATAATCGATACTTTCAAAGAGCCTTCAAATTATTTGGCGTGTCATATTGGAGAAGATATTTTTTTTATTTTCGAAATAAATTTAATAGGATCTCTACTTTTCTAATGAAATGGGTGAGAACCACTTAAGCTCTCGAAGCTGGTTCAACTGAAAGTTAATTGAACTAGCTCGTGGGGGCTCTGGTCTTGGCGCGTTTATCTGTCTCGGCAGGAGACCTATCATCTATGTCTCGACAGAACACCTTTATTATTTGTCTCGGCAAGAGACCGTTCAGCTCCTATGTCTCGACCGGAAACCTCTCAACGGATCTCTCTGTCTCGTCGGAAGACACCTTATCTAATCACGCTATTCTAGAAAAATGTTCTATTTATATTCAATACAAGGTATATTGCTGACCTCCAGGACTTATACAGTGTCTAACAGTAAGAAACCCTACCTTATCTACCATTTACAAGTATTAATGAGGTATTGTATCCTGGTAGCTTATGACTCATAGTATTTATGGAGGAATGTCTCCCCACGAAGGATGCATTAATGAAGATATGATATTCTTTTCTCCTGTCCATTCCATGCTGCTGTCAGAACATCCGCATTGGTTTTCTATATAAAGGACGTAGGATTAGAAAGATAGAGGACTGATCTTTTCTCATCGCTTTTTAGCTCTAAGCCTCTTCCATTCTTCTTCTGACTTAGCATCAGAGGGGCAACATCGGAGTGTCTCTGATGTCCCTTGTTGCTCTTTCTCTAAGCTATTTTAGGTACTTGGATCGTGCTCAGTCGGGCTCCAGTTCATTCTTCTGATATTGCTCTTGTTTGTGCAATCGATCCCACTCTTACCTCTTGGGTCTCTCGGCCAGCAACATCTAATAAGAGAATTCATCTTTTATCCCATAAGATCTCTTATTTGTCGTTGTACAAAAATATAAACTTGAATATTTAAGATTTAATATTTCCTGTGATTACGATGGTAATGAATTTCTCACTTCTATTTTCACATATTGACATAGTTGGTATTTTCATAGATACTTGCGACATAAAGTCATAGAATTAATTCTCAGTGGATATAAAATATTTTATTAGATTCTTTATCTCTTCCATGTAAAATGATCACCTAATTTTTTTCATAATTTATCATCTTTCATTGAGTCGAGAGATCGTCAAATAATCTATTCTAATATTTTGAAAGAGTAAATAATAAAATTAATAACCAATCTAATAGTCTACCATTAAAAAATAATATTTTAAAAAGATTATTTAAATATATCTAATTGAGGGTTTAATATCGAGAGAGCTATTACTCTGTAATTTTTATATGTGCAATTGAGAGGTACAACCATGTGACAGTCAATAATGATTATTATCATGTGAACTGTGTCTCTCAATTGCATAACATATGCATCGAAGGGCATATATAGTAGTCTCCACAGGAGGGATCTTATGATTAGTACGGTAGTAAAATTGTACTTGAGAATAAGCATTAATCCCTAGAAATTGTAAATTTTTTTTAAGTGTCAACCTTTTGCCGTATTAGTTCTCGGTTGGTTATAAAATAAAGTGTCTGTTCTTCTATTGCATTAGTTCTCGGTTGAATATAAAATATTTTTCGTGATTTATTTTTTTCGTATTGATTTTTTTTCCCCAGAGATGAGCTATTGCATTACCTTTTCTGTCACCCAGGCTGAAACCATATAAATATTACTAAGAAGAATTAATAAAAGCAAGGCCGTCTAGCTCAGTCGAAGAGCGCAAAGCTCCAAACCTTGTGGCCGTAGGTTCGAACAAATTAAAAACCTCATACTCACCACCATGTTTTTCTTCGATTGATGCAGTTTACATGGATAGAACGATGATCAACATCCTAATATCTACAACCAAGAAGGGTTCTTTAAGGGAGTTACCACTGCTTTTACCTGCAAGTAGTTCTTCAGGCTATCGATTCCCTTCTCCCTTCCTTGCCCACTCATTTTGTATCCTCCGAAAGGAATTGCAGCACCAGCGGCATCGAAGCAGTTGATCCATACGCTTCCGGCACGCAGAGCACGCATCAAGGTGTTTGCAGTGCTGAGATTTTTGGTGACCACTCCAGCAGCTAACCCATATCGAGTCGCATTTGCTCTTCGTACGACCTCGTTAAGATCCCTGCCATCACCGAAGGAACTATGGTGATTACTGAGAACAGAAACCAGCACAGAACGATGTAGAGTTTGCGAGAAAACCCATATATTTTGACAGAGTTGCACTTGCCTGAACTTAAAGATCGATTGAACAGGACCAAAGATCTCATCTTGTGCTATTTTCATTTCATCCTATAAATTTCAAATATCACAACTAGCATCACGAATGCAGATTGAGAGCTTACCAAACTTTTATAAAGGACTAGGCCATACTTGTACATCACAGAAGATAGTAGGCTGAATGTAGTAACCTTTGTTTCCGATTCGATCTCCACCTGTTACCAGCGTAGCACCGCTGTTGATTCCCGATCGGATGTAACGCAAAATCTTGTTAAACTGCTGCTCATCAATCTGAGACATTCGGGAAGAACAAAAGTTCTTATCATGCTAACCACAACCAATATGGATAGGTTCAGAACTTACAACTTTCTTATGAAGATTGATGATTTTTTTCATATATGTTTTATACGAGTCATGCATGATGAAACAGCAACTGAGTGAGATGAAAATTAGTATGAGCACATAAAGCAAGACGCGGACAAAGCACCAAATATGGCAGTTTCTACCTTTCAGAGAGAACAATAACGAAGAAAAAGGAGGATACCTGAGGACCTTGTTCAACACCCTTTTTGAAGGGGTCTCCAACGATGCGTTTCAAGGCACGGGCTTTTGCTTTCTCTACAAACTCATCGTATATACGCTCGTGAACGAATGTGCGAGACCCAGCGGAACAGCACTGTCCCTGTATAAATTGGGTAATGTAGGTAACTAGGTAGGAAGACATTCTTCAAATCAGTCAATGCATATGACTAAGTGAACCTGATTAAAGAATAAAGCAACATGTGCAAGCGCGACAGCCCTATCAATATCAGCATCATCCATTATAATCATAGGTGATTTTCCTCCAAGCTCTAGTGTCACTGGCTTAAGATTGCTCTTTGCAGCCAATTCGACAACAATCTTTCCAGTATCAGTAGATCCAGTGAAAGCAAGCTGTTAAATTTAGGAAGTTATCAGAAACATAAGATGCAGAATCAAGATACAATAGATGTCATCACAAGATACAGAATCCATTGGTTCTTAAATCCCACAAATTCATGAAAAAACAATGAATCTATGTTACCTTATCAACATCCATGTGACTAGCAAGGGCTGCCCCAGCAGTTGGACCAAATCCAGATATCACATTCAGGACACCATCGGGGAGACCAGCCTAAACCATTGTAGACATAAATCAGTATAACAGGACAAAATAAAGGTGGGCAAAGATCAAGACATCCTTTTTCTTTCAGGTAACAAATGTGGCTCTTCTACAAAACTCATTTTCACTAGTCCAACAGCAAGAGAGAGATTCAATCTACCTGTTTATTTGTTATATACCCTTTTCTTTTCACTTGAATATTTGACCCCTTTTTTTTCAAACAAAAGAGAACATATGGTTGTGTTGGAAACTTCACATCAGATTGATGTACATGAAATTGCCTGTATCGCCTGGCCTAAAAAGAGTTTGGAAGAACACAATATTGCAAATACCTGTTACAATGTTAACTGATCCTAATTTTCAACCATCCCTAAACCTTTACATAATGAAACTGCAAGAGTTGGATTGGGATCTTGCTGATAGACAGAGACTTGGTGAATGTTACACATAACAATGAAAGTAGGTATCGTTTTAGTAAAAAGGCATGATTAGGTCATAGAATGCAAAAGTGGGATGATGAAAGTATAGTAAAAAGGGGGATGTGAGAACCAAATCAAACCTCATGGAGTAGCTTCGATACGTAAAGTGCTGATAGAGGAGTTTGCTCTGCAGTCTTCAACACAATTGTGTTCCCACAAGCTAGTGCAGGTCCTACCTTCCAAGCATACATCATAAGTGGAAAATTCCAGGGGACAATTTGGCCTGCAACACCAAATGGCTCATGCAGGACCTGCACATGATGTTGACTATCAGCTGGTACTATGAGTCCATGAATCTTGTCTGCCCATCCTGGAAAATTAAGATAAATAGACATCTATCATCGAGAAATAAGAAGTAGATAAGGTCAAATTAGTTCACAGATATATGTGTACCAGCATAGTATCTCATCAACCGTGCCACAGTTGGAATTTCGCTCCGATAAGACTGTTCATAAGGTTTCCCACTATCCCAACTTTCAAGTGCAGCAATCTCATCATTGTGCTTCTCAATAAGATCAGCAAACCGGTTAAGAATGCACGACCTTTCCTGTTCCCACAATTTGAGGTGAGTTACAACTTGCCATTCCTTAAACAGAAGATCCAAACCGAAGAAGGCGTGAAAAGAATAGTTATAAACTTGGAATAAAAGATTTAGAATATTACATAACCAGTCATCTTGGGCCATGGCCCTTCATCAAATGCCTTGCGAGCAGCAACAACAGCTCTGTCAATATCTTCTGCATCTCCTTCAGCAACATGCGCAATCAGTTCCCCAGTTCTAGGATCTAAGGTTGGGAAAGTCTTTCCTGGTACCAAATGATTCAAAAAACAACTTTTAAGTAGCACAAAATTAAGCTGAACATACTGTTCAAAAGTTTATTTATTATAAGTTGAGATTGTGCCTCAAGAAAAGTTGGAGAATCCACCTGAAGCTGAGTCCACGAAATCTCCATTTATTAAAAGTTGTGTGTAGTTTACTTGAACTGGAGGGTGAATTGGTTCCTCAATCAAGGAAGTGCTAACCCCTCGAAGAACTCTTGATGCTGGACAATTAGATCATCCGAAGTCAGTAACTTTATGCATGGTGAACACAAAATGATGAAGCTCTGCTTTCTGATTCCAGGAATTGACTCCATTAGTACATGAAGAACTCCAATTCAAGGATAAGTTGAAATAGTTGCATCTCAAACTTCTATCAGCAATAAACCAATCAGAGCCAGCTCGAGACAAACAAAACCCCTAAATTTTAGACTGGAAACAACTTCTAGACGAAGTTTTAAGATTTTAAGGAGCAAGTAAATCAAATGAAGATATCTCAAAATTCCCGTAAATGAAAGCTCAAATTTTCCACTCAAAATACAATGATAATTCTCTCCTCTTCTAACATGATGTTCCTATTTTACACCTCAGAACAAAAAACATTAAAGAAATATGAGATTTTGACACGATCGATAACCCTAATCACCATCGAGCACCTTCACATGTTCCTAACAGCAAAAGTATAAGCACAAATAAATCCAAGTGTCCTTGAGATAGCGCACCTGATCCATGGCGAAGCAGTGAGGAGACGAGGGGCGGTGAAGAGCAGGCAACGAGAGAGGAGGCGATCCTTCGAGCTGCCGCCATGGGCTTCTCCGCGTTAATCGCTGCGATCTCTTCGCAGAGTACAGTGACAAAGGAGGAGAGGGAGCAGCGTCTTCTCCTACCGAATGGTGGCATTTGCATTTCAACCCAGACTCTGATCCTGTCACGTGGTTTGCTCTGACAAGACTGCATAAGGGCCCCACAGGGACTGAATGTGAAATGGGCACCTGCTAATGAGTGGGTATGCTTTCGGTACAATGACGTCCCTTTGCCTTAAATTAACTGGGACTAAAATTAATTATTATGATTTTTATGTATATTTAAAAAAATATAAAATTTAGATGCAAAAGAATTGATAAAAAAATATTTATGATAGCCCTAAGGATACAGTGCAGCGGCTAAGATACGAATCATTCACAGAAAAATATAAAAAAATACAGTTTAATTTTTTTCTGAAACATAATTTAATGATGAATTTTTAAAAAATTTACGAAGACGATTTTCTGTGCAGAAATTTATCTAACGGATATAGTACAATTTCAATATTGGACAGCCTTTTAAGGATGACACGACTGAGAATGTCGGACTGAAATGTTGGAGCTGCAAGCGCTTCTTTGATTTACCCAGGTGATTGATAGAGATTTATTGGGGCTTCGATCTCTTCCAGCTCCGCTGTTGAAGGGGCGTCCCTGAAAGACCATGGAGTAGGACTGACAATCCTAAGGATTAGTTAGACTGAAGGTTCGAACATTCTAGTGCTAATAAAAAAAATATTTATGATAAAAATGATTTTTATTGCAAACTAATGTATATAATTCAATTTACTTATAATTTTGTCAAAATCTATTTATAATTTTTATTAATAAAAGTTAATAAACTAAGCTCACTATTTTTAAGTTTCCTTGTTTTGTATATTCGTTTATTGTTTAAACAAAATAAATGAGTTTTTACCAAATTTATTTGTAAATGTCTGAAATTTAGGTGATTTACAACTCTAATATTATTATATAAGATTGAATTAGTAAAGTCCCTATCACCCTCGGTGATGGTAGAATAGCTCAATTACATGATTAAATACATCAGCAATTTATGAGGCTTGACCTAAGCATTTCATGATTAAGGACCATCATGTTCTCATATTTAAAGTCTTATGAGGCCATCATGTTGTCATATTCTCTTGACTGATGAAATTCATGTTGAATGTTACCATCACAATATCTTTGGAGCTGTAATCTCATCTAAAAATATAGAATTACGATGACATGAACGTAGTTATGAAATGAAATCCTGTCATCTCATCTATAACATTATCTGATGATTTTCATTTCAAGTAAATTGATTAGTGATGTGATGTGTGATTTCTAGAAGTCCCTCGAGATGAAGAAGAGCAAAGACTAAGTTCTTCCTACAAACCGCAGCAGTAAAAGATGGTCTTCTTTGGTTCTCCTTTTCTGTCAAAGTTAACACTAGGTCAGACGACCACCGGTTTTCCGGCTAATGGTCCTCCGATGCCAAAGTCAGAATTCGCCGGTGGTAGGAGGAAGAGGCAGAAGAAGACTGAAAACAGAAAAATGTAAAAAGAAAGTAAAGAGTAAGAATTGTCCAAGCAACCCCTGTATCCATGCCTTTCCTCTCCTCTTATAGTTGTGGAGAGGAATCTTTTTTTTCCTACTTTTCCTCCCTCACGATCGCTCCTCCTCTTTGACAAGGAGACACCTGATGAATCGAGAGCGCTGTGCAAGTGATAGATGGCAAGGTGAGGTGCTTTTGTTAGACCGTTAGAGAAGGACATCTTTTTTGTTATAGTATGAGACTTCCTCTGGTTGTTGCCGTGGGCAGTGATCCTTTTCATCTCTTAACAACCTCGTATGTGCAAACCTCTAACCATTTAAGGGAGAAATCTTCTGTGGGCCCTTGTTGAAAAGGAAGTGAGCTTTCCCAAAATGCCAAGCCGTTTCACTTGGAACGAGTTTGCTTGTTTCAGCTCGGGACTTCTCTACTGACAGAGCTGATCTGCCTTGGCTCAGGAGATAGAGCTAATCCATCTCATCTCGAGAGTATGTCAGCTGACAGAGCTGATCTATCTCAGCTCAGAAGTTTGCCTGCTGACCGAGCCGACCTGCCTTGGCTCGGGAGTTTGCCTATCGACCGAGCTAACCTGCCTCGGGTCGGGAGTTTGCTTGCCGACCGAGTCGACCTGCCTCGGCTCGGGAATTTATGAGCTAGTTTGCCCCAGCTCGAAAGTCTGTCTAGGCTGAGCTATCCTACCTCGGCTGTGTTGTCCGAACCGTCTTATTCGATCTTTTTGATTTGAATATCCAAGGAAATCTTGTTGATTTTATTTAACCGTTTCTATTTTCCGATTCTATATAGCGGTATCAATTAGGAATAGATTAAAACAAGACAGTCGTACGTAAATCTTTAAATTTTTCACTTAATTTTATATACGTATACAAATACACACATGAAGAACAATATATGGAGCCCCAATTTTTGCTCTTTTTTTTTTTCTGAAGACAAAAAGAAAGTGCAGCAGCGAGATAATGAAATAATCAATCTTTTCACTCATTTTCTCTTACTACTAATCATGAAATGCATCGTTCTAAAATTGTGTAATCGAACTAAACAGCAGCAGTGCCAATTAGCTTTCACTTGATTGTTCTGTGAGCCACTGTGATATGAATCCACTGTGTTCTGCAAAACAAGGCGAATAATATTCAAAATAGGAAGAATAATATTGGACTGGATTTTATGAATTTTAATTAGTACTAGAAAATAGAATCTGAATTTACAATGTTGGTCGACAAAAATATACGGGAGCAGTAACTCACCGGCACGATCGTCATTGCCGGGAGCACGGTCGTAGCACGGGACCAGCACGGCGAAGCTGTTTTCCGACGAGGGGAAGTCCGGCCCGTGGGGCTCCAGCCATCCCACCGCCCAGTCCTCCTCGTCGGAGTCGGAGCAGGAGAAGCATCCTCCGTCAGGGGGCACGACGACCGCGTCGTGCTCCTTGTCCACCCTCGGATCCGTCCGCCTCCGCCGCCGTATCCTCCAAGTTTCGCCTTCCGTGGACCGAGAGGCGTCGAGCCGCCTTCCGCTCACGGCAGCGGCGGCGGCGGTGGAGGAGGAGGAAGAAGAAGAAAAGTTCCATGGGTTCAGTTTGGGGACTTCGCGCGGTTTCCGCCCCCAAATCCACGAAAAAAGACTCAATTCCATGGCGCAATCTTCCTGCAAGATCGAATTTTGCAAGCGAATACCAGAGATTTCTCCCCCGAAATCGATAAAAAACGAATCAAAATCGTTTTTTTCTTCTTGAAGGAAGACCTCGATAGATCAAAAGACCTGTGAAGAAATCAACAGCTCGAACCCCCAAAATCCCGTCGTCGCCTTCCGCCATTTTAAATCCCCGGGCACGTGCACGGGATTCTGCAAAAGTAATAGACGGTCAAGATTCACTAGACCCAGTTGTCGTGAGGGATCGCCGCTGGTTTCTGCCTTAGATACCCTTCGACCGATCTAATGCGACAGAAAGATGCAATGAATCTACCCGAAAATTCTACCACGGCAGCCAGAGGCGAGTTGTGGGCCCTTAACTAACTGGAAAGGCAATAGCTATCATGCTTACGGTTCCAGAGTTAAATTTAGCAAAATTTTAAAAAGATTTTATCGGATCTGACATAAACTTCTGTTTTAAGCAATAATTAGAAAAGATCATTTTATTTTAAAAGTTTACTTGTTAAATTGTAAAGCAATAATCAAAACAAAATATAAATATAAATTAATTTTTTTTGTGGATGATCTAAATTGGTCATGTCTAAATAATCCTAATTAAACGTGAAACAATCCTAATATAATAATTAGTATAGGTTTTTACAGGCTTAATTTATTGTTTAATTGAATAAGACTACTATTTCTTGGGCTTCAAGTTATGTAATTAAATTTGATCATATGTCTGTATAGAATAAGCAATTAAAATAAATTTATTTATTATATAACCTCTAAATTTGACTAGAATTTTGATTTAAAGGGAAAAAAAATCTGACGTGGCATTGAGTTAGAAAATATGATTAATTTTATTTTTTAATTGGATTAATATATTAATCCTTGATGAGTTTGAGAATATGATTTTAAAAGAAAATGTGAATTTATTGATCATCTACAAATCTTATTATGCAAATTACACACTCTTCAAGTAATTTATTTCTATTGATTTTGAATACAAACGAATACAAAGAATATTTTAATTGCACTGTGATCCAACACAAAAGCTATTGTTATTATTATTAAAAGAATATTAAGGTGATACCTCCAAAAAAATAAGTGGGGGAGAGATTATTGGCTTTATGCTTATAATGTAAGTTACAATATATAAGGTGAAAAGTGAACAGTAATTCTAATGAATTATTATTAATTATGCATGAATATTAATAACAATAGAAGTAGAAGCAGATCTAATATAGGCCATGCTATGATTTATTGTTATGAAATAATTTCATACTTTAAACTTTTATGACTTCTAATGCAACTCCTAGACTACCTTTTAAAAATTTATATAATATCTATAATTTATGCATTTTAAAATCATTAATATGTTTATTATAATCATATAAAAGATAACTATTATAAGGGTATATTACAAAAGAATAACTATACACAGTGATGATAAATACATAGTAACTCTCGCTGCAACTTTGCTCGTTATTGCCATCGTCATTCGGCTGAATTTCGATCGGAATCCGATAGTGGTCCGACTGAAGTCGGAGTACAATCGGGCTGCGATCGAATTTTGGCCGAAT
>JBAMHZ010000023.1:4707752-4729780 GCA_037177395.1 Alpinia galanga
GTGAGAGACCGCTAATATGACGGTTCTACATTTGAAGTGCACGTATATATTTCTCTAGACCCCCCATCTTGTGATGGTCTATTAGGTTCTGATGAATCCCTCTCTTTAGTAGGGATAGAGGAGAAGGGACCGTTAATGTATCAGCTTCATTTTTTTTTTTTTTTTTTAGGAACATTTAGACATAGAACTTCTCAATGGATCTTTTAGTTACGATGTATTTATAGATTTTTTTTATAAATGAAAATTATTATTTTTTTTTAGGAATTGGACAAAATTCAAATGTATTTTAATTTTATATTTTCAGGTGAAGAAAATCATGCTCCGCCTTCTTCCGTGGACGAGCTTCTCGGCGGTCTTCTCTCCCCTGACTTCGAAGAAGCCTCCTGCCTCAGTCGATACCAAGCCGCTCTCTACCGGAAGCCCTCGCCGTACTCGCCTTCCGCTCACCTCCTCCGCCGCCTGCGCGACTACGAGACCCTCCACCGGAAGTGCGCCCCCCACACCGACCTCTACAACCGTTCCGCCGCCCTGCTCCTCTCCGCCGCCGGTGACACCTCCGCCGAGTGCAACTACGTCGTCTGGATCCCCCACAACGGCATCGGAAACAGGGTCCTCACCATCGTCTCCGCCTTCCTCTACGCCCTCCTCAACCACAAGATCCTCCTCCTCCACTCCACCGGCGACTTCGCCGGCCTCCTATGCGAGCCCTTCCCCAGCACCACATGGACCCTCCCCTCCGATTTCCCCCTCGACAACCTGCTCAAACTCGACGCCGGCGCCCCCCAGAGCTTCGGAAACCTTCTCCAGTCGAAGGACTCCGCGATTGGTTCTCGATCTCACGTCTATCTCCATCTTCCCTGGTACTACGGCGAGTGGGACAAGCGGTTCTTCTGCGAGGACGCGCAGCGGACGCTGCGGAAGGTCCCGTGGTTGCTGCTGAAGTCGGACCACTATTTCGTGCCGTCCCTGTTTCTGGTCCCAGAGTACGCCGGCGAGCTCCGTCGGCTTTTCCCGGAGCGCTCCGCCGTCTTCCACCACCTCGTCCGGTACCTCCTCCACCCGAGCAACGAGGTCTGGGACCGCGTCATGAGTTATTACAGAGAATATTTGCAAGGAACCGACGAGAGAGTGGGCATCCAAATCAGGGTCTTCCACAACTTCCCCGTTCCTTTCGACCAGATGCTGAACCAGGTCCTGAACTGTTCGCTGGGCGCTGGTGTGCTTCCGGCGGTCACCGATGAGATCGCAAGCTCCGTCGACGCCAAGGTGAAGGCAGTGGTGGTGACGAACTTGAGGTCGGGATACTCGGAGAGGATCAGGGAGGTGTACCGCCAGCGGGCGACGGCGACAGGGGAGGTCGTCCGAGTGTTCCAGCCGAGCCACGAGGAGGCGCAGGCGACGGAGCACCGGAGCCACAACGTGAAGGCGCTGGCGGAAATCGAGCTGCTCAGCCTCACCGACGTGCTCGTGACGACGGCGTGGTCGACATTCGGGTACGTGGCGCAGGGTCTCGGCGGGCTCAAGCCGTGGGTCCTGCTGCGACACACGCAGTCAGCAGACGCCTGCCGTCAGGCGGCGTCGCCGGAACCGTGCTTCCTCATGCCCCCGTCGCCGGCGCAGTGCTTCCGAGACGGCGGCGGGAAGGCAATCTTGAGCAATGTGAGGCAATGCGAAGATGAAGTAAATGGCATCAAACTATTCGATTAATTAGCTTCAGTAAAGAAAAAGTATATGAATTACAAGAACAACATATTGATTTGGCTTCCTGATGAACATTTTGACATGAAATGTGGATGAACTGTGAACAAATGCATCTGAAGAAGAAACAAAACACCAAAAGAAAGATAATTCTACTCGACATCTATTGCTTCCCACCACAAAATTACACTGTTGTTTCTTTAGATCACAAACGTAATTTCCATATAAAAGTTAGAAATATGACAAATCATAGATATATATACCAGCTTACAATAATACCATTCCATCAGATTCTGAAACTAATCAGATGTGTTGTTGTTAGCTCACCAGCTTGTATAGGAAGCAGTAGCAGGCCTCGGCTATACGAAAATAACTTCAAGTTTCAAACACGGTTTGCTCTTGATGTGTTTCTCGAGCGCAGCATCGTCGTCGAATCGGAATGAATATAATGCCTCTCGCTGGGTGATGCCGACCGGGTATATTCGATAGATTTGCAAGTCGTTTCCTCGTAAAACTTCTGGCCTTTCATTCTTCCAAATGGGCACATGGTTGAGCGATCGGAACTTGGCAAGAACTGCAGATTCCAGAGCTTCTATCGTTAACCTTCCGGATCTGACATGGTTCATATAGCAGTGGAAAACTCATCAGTAGATGGATGCCATAAGAATGAAGGTTTAGATTCGACAGGATACCTAAGATAGATGGACAACATGAATGATGAGACCGATATGTACCTCATGTAGATGCTCTCCATTTTGAATCGACCTCTTTCTCTGACAAACAAGTGGTAGACTGTTTCTGCTCCGCTGGTGCAATGGCAGGGACGATTCAGAAATGAGGAACTTGTTTCCTCTTTTTCGCGGATCTTTGTTGCCAAATGTATGCAAAGGCGACAAGAGGAATGTACAGCTGCCATGTCCACAAGGGCTTTGAATGAATCCGATGGACCCTCATATTTCCACCTACATAAAAAAAAAATGGAACTAACTTGTTAAGATATCAGTTTGAGAAGACAAAGTTCTGATAATTATAATTGTGTTATCATTCTTCAGTTGGATTCCTCTTTATGGCCTTGCCAAACAATTTGATCATCTATTTCTTCTGATGCTCAAGAGGATAAACGATGCAAAGCTCGAAAGTAAAAGAATGCTCAAAAAGGCAAGTAGGCAACTAGTATAGGAGTTTGGGAGACAAGCACAAAAGAAAATGCTAATTTCCTCTGGTCATGTTGCTAAATGTTTAATGATGGATGAGTACTGGTACAAAATAGGTAGTTCATTTTTTCTCACTATTTTCAAGTAATGCCAAATGATAGAGTAATCATGTCATTCATTATTACGGTAAGTTGTTGAAAGTTGCGTAGTAGTGATCTGGATCATAAAAGTCCATAACCCAGCACGAGAAAGAAGTTTTGCAACATGATCAAAATTCAAGTATCTACCTTAGTGAATGGTTGTATGCAACATGATCTGAAGCCAGGGACCTCATTGTTTTTGCAACTGAAGCAACATCCTTCACCTCTTTAATATGCAAAATACAATCAGGACAAGGAGCAAAATCTTGGATATTTGGAGCACCAATGACCACAGGAACAGTCCCTGCAGAGTAAAAGGGAACAAACTGCTTTTACACAAACTCAGAGACACAAATCAAAGTTTTTTTCTTCAGTTTGGCATCTGTCTATGTGAGTATTAAGAATATATAACAAATTGAGATCGGTGGAATCTAAAGATCTACATTATTTATATTTTTTTGGATAATATTAGCAAGCTTTTAGGTTTTCAGAAAAAGAATAATCTAGGATGAAGGACCCTCACGATGCAGTGTATGGAAATATAAAACAAATAATGCATTGCGGCAACGAAAAGCAACTGAATCATCAGCATTGCAAATATTAGTCTGAAAGCACACCTGCAACAAGTGACTGAAAAAATTTTTCTGTGACATAATCTTCCTCATTAGAATTTTCAAAAGCCAAGCTAAATTTGTAGCGCTTTAAAGTCTCAACTTTGTCCACTGCATCCAGATAAGAAAAGACAAGAAACAGTAAATTAGTATAGTTAGAAACTATGGAGAAAACATTGAATGACCCATAAGAAGAAGGTAGTAACATAAACTGATCATAATAAATAATCACATACATGTATATATACATATGTAACCTGCGTGAATACACCGATACATTTGGCAATGGTCCACAAAAAACACAATAGATAAGTTGGTCATGTTTATGAGGACCAACCATTTAGGGTTGACTTGGTTAGGAATGCCAGTATTCGATGTATAATCTAAAACTGTCCAAATAATTTTAACTTTTCTCTATATGTGCCTTAGAATCTTCATTATATAAGACCAAAACATTTAAACCCATATTTAGATGAAAATTTAAACAAAATTATATTTGTACATGACTGTGAAAAGGGTCTAACTATTTGCTTCCACAATAAGCACTAGTGACCCAGCTAATCATTTGTTCATCAAGGACCAGACACAAGTATATAACGAAAACAACTAGGTGATGTAGAGGATTGTACTCACCATCACCATCATGGTTCCGGCGACAACTGCCATATGAATCAATCTTAATGCCTAACTCTTCCAGCATTTCAAGGGCCTGCAAACGGAAATTGCGAGCCCCACAGTTGGAAATGAAAGCAGCTGCAAGTGCTTCTTCTGTCTTTGGATGCACAGGTGCCATTATTTCATATTCAGCCCATGAGAAATAACCCACAGGTACATCAGAAGAAAGGCTGGTTGTCATTACAACTTTATACCCTCTCCTGTGCAAGACAGTCAGTGCCAAAGTAGAAGGTCAATTATAAAAGGAAATGAAAATGATTGCACGGCAGAAGAATGAACCATGCCCATATATCATAGTTTAGGATAGCAAAAAGTTAGAAAAGTAAGTATTCTTGAATCTCCTTTAAAAGAAAAATAGATTGCTATAATCAATTTGGTAGGAAAAATTTATTTTAAAAAAAAAGTAAGATAAAGTAAGAGTAGCAAATTGAGAGACCCATGAGCAGTTTGAGACAAAAAATCAACAACCTGAATCTATATGTTTCTTTCACCATTAAAAGAAGAATAGCTTCTTTTATGCCAATTGTAAATTTAAAAAAAAATCTCTAAGCATGCTAATTTAAACTCAAGTGATAATATTAGTTTCCTTAATCAGATAACAGTCCAAAAACATGAGCATAATTCTTCAAATTTGAATATTTCTCAAATGATGTAAGACTAGCTTGAAGGAGAGTTTTGGCGTAATAGTAAAATTGCCGCAGTGTCACCTAGAGGTCATGGGTTCAAGTTATCAAAACAACCGCTTACAAAGCAGGATAAAATTGAGTACAATAAACGCTTCTCCAGGACCTTATATCGGCAGAAGCTTCAAGCACTGGGCTGCCCTTTATGTAAGATTAGATTGCTCATATACAAAATAAAAATTCAAAGAAAAACAAGTGGTTACAATGCTAACTTGGATAGGATGACTATTTATCCAAAAAAATCTCGAAACTCTATGGAAATGGAAGGGCCAAAACTACAATTTTTTTTATTGTTAGAACCCTACTTCATGTGTGGATAATCAAGCAGAAATGACTAGCCTGGGAGCAACATAGGGACTGACTTAATTGGAGGTATTAGTTTAGTTACTAACACTAGCAAGATAGAAATAGTTAACCTTCTCTTGTACATCGAGTCTAGTTAAGTGACCACTTACGTAAAAACTAAGTAACCAGTAAGAAAACATTAATTTGTTGCAAGTCTTGAGCACTGTTTATTATTCAGTTTTATTGACATGAACCTGATCAAATCGTATGTAAATGATCAATTAATTGCAACAAACTCCACTGAGGTACTGGTTCATGAATGCATCATGTTTTTGGGTAACTTTACCCAAAGATTCCACGAAGGTATAGAAGTAGCATGACGATATAATTGGTTGTATTCCCTGAGATTGGAGAGTCCAGTAAAAGGTAAATGGTAGGTAAATCTTATATTTTGAGAATTGTATTATGACTACAAGAAAAAACACTTCATCATTACATAGCATTAAGAGTTAGCTAAAAGCTAAAGTCAGTGAGCTCAAAGGAAGCGATTAACAAGTTGCAGTGTCAAAAACAAGGTCATGCCATCGCCAAAAGAAATTGCCAGATTACACTGACCATACAAACAGAAAAGAAAAAGGAAACAACTATGAAATTGTGGACTAGTAATAAGCTATCAATAAGTACAGATCTCCTATCTAAGAATGTCAAGAACAAAATATATATTACACAGATCATACTAAGATGAAAATAAAATTCAAAAAATTCATCTTTCAAGATGAAATGAACAAACTGTGCTTACCCACCGTCGTGCCGTGTCAACACTATTTTCTGGATAATAATGTGATGATTCCATGGATCTTAGAACACCAGCAACTGCTGGATTTTGTGGCAACCCAAATGCAGCATCAGGTACCTTCTCATTTGAAAAACCAAAATGACAATCAATTGAGCAAGATCTCCAATCCTGGATCAGAAATAGAACATATAGCACATTTAATATAATGGAGCATCTCAATTTGACGCCATATATCATGATCTTTTGTTAGATATAAATGTTAGGATTAGTACATGAGGAGGAAGAGAAAACGAAGGCTCAACTGGTAGTGTTTGAAGAACAATAACAAAAATTTACTTTTGATTTCGCCTTATGATTTATCTATCTAGATTTAGTTATGATCAAAACAAAAATTACCCAAAAGCTTAGTGAAAATTATCCAAAAATTTCCTCAGAGCGTAAAGCAAATGAGAACAAGATCAGAAAACTCTCACCTTCTGCATCCCGGAGACGAGAACTGGATCTTTCTGGAAATCTCGGGAGTAGGGCACAGCGTCCTGCCTCTCCAACCACTCCTCGCACTCCCTGACCTCTTCCGGATCCACGAACCCTTCCGGGATCAAAGGCGACGACGAAGACGAGGAGGAGGAGGAGGTCGACCACTGCTCGACCATACTGGCGGCCTTCTCGGCAACGTCGATACGTCCCAAAAAGGCGATCTCGGCGATGACTGCAAGGGCTATAAGCAGAGGGATGAGGCTCGCCCACCTCCTCCGATGTTGGCCACGGGGAGGCACGCCCGTCGAGGGAGATCCTCTCTCCTTATCCATGAACTTTCTACGCCGGAAGGACGAGGAGGCGGCCGGCGACCGTGGCTGGAGCGGTTGGTCTCCTCCTCGTCTTGTTCCTTCCTGCTGCCGTCTTTGTTGACTGCTTTGAGCAAGGAACATAACCTTTCAATTTTATCACACTCATACAAAATTACCCAACATATACTCGTTCTTCCATTAGTATATCGTACGCGGGGAAGAGACGTGGGCGGCACTGATTTGTTAAGTATCTTATTGTAAGTTGGGACCGTTGACGGGCAACCCACAAGGGTCGCCCGGCTTGGTTCGCATTCGCCTTTGTCCACCAAGCTAAATCCTTCCATCATTTACCAAATCAGGCCCATCCAGTTTTTTTTTTTACAACATCATCCCTTTTTACATTTATCTTCTTACCAAACACTCCTTCACCATTAGTTCTTGCCAAAACACCTTCTCGAGTAGAATTATTTCCCTAATGTACTCTTTAATTTTCAACTTCCATTAAATTTATGATTGTCGAGTGCAAGACGAGTCAGTTCAATCAACTAAAGCAAAAGATGGAACTGAACTTTGAACTCGAATATCATTGAGAATGTGACGATCAATCAGCAAAATGATTTAGCAGTTTCAAAGCAAGCAAACACTGTCAATGGTGATACATTTGGTGACTAATCTATACAATCGATTGTAAGCATAACTGATACAATTGAGAACTCATGCTAGATTTATATTTGATAAGTATCGTCTAACAATTCTTGACCAAACCAAACAAAAGGCAAAAGAAGTAGATCTCATTTAGTGTAGTCGACAAAGATTTGCAGGATACTACTTAAAACATTAGGGATGGATAGATCCAAGTTCTAGATCATCAAATCTTAGGAGGGGTAACCCGGAATACAACCCACACCATTCCAAGATATCATTTTTCTTCGATCTCTTCCCCTCACGGATCTTGTGAGTATCATTCCATTGACTGGAGTGCACAATCCAACATCAATCACAGAGGTGCTCTTCCTTTTGGCATCGCGTCGATCGAAGTGAAAATCAAACAGCATGGCCAGGCAGCGAATTTGGTGTGCGAGGATAAAATTCTCTTGATCGAGCGGTAGAACCCGGAGGATATGAAGATTAAGCTGCATGAGCCATTGATAGTTAGGGATTATTGGACATGACTAGTACATAAACACTCCAAAGCAAAAGTCACATACCTCAGCTTCCATTGCGCGAAGCACATTGTACCATTCCGAATGACCTGAGTCAGTGCTCAAACTGAAGATTGGAGGTCTCAGAGGGTATTCTATGCTGATCTTGACCTGTCGAAATGTCAAAAATCAGTTTAAGAAATTAGTAAAACAGAAGAGTATGATGATCATTTACCTTAGCATTCAACTTTACGACACCGTCTTTTCCATGATTTCTACCTAAAATAAAATCAAATTCTTTTGCAGCAAAGTCTTCCCAGGGTTTGCTAACCACAGATGATGCATTTTCATTCAGATGATTGCTGTATGTTTGCTCCTCTACTTCACTATCACTATCCAATATAAGTTCCAACTCATCTTCATATTTCGAAAAGCTTCGAGTTTTCACCATACTCATAGGTGTGACATTCTTTGACATCAAAGCCAGGCTTCGGGATCGATCAACAAGCTGCAATGGTTCACTTGATAAGGAGACTGGAGCATCAACTGGCATTGTTGCAACAGGTAATGCAGTTGGAAGTTCCCCATCTTCTCTTGCACTTTCTACCTCCCATGACGTAACTGATCTCTGGTCCATGTCGAGATCTACATTGTTTGTAGCTTGTCCTGCTATTGAAACTGAGAAAGATGAGTCAGGGATGAGCCCTGCCGGCGACCATTTTTGCAAGGTACACAGAGGAGTATGCAAGGCCCATGGAACATTTTCATAAATTAGTGAAGGCCACTTGAGCTTTGCCAAGGAATCAAGCTGGTCCCTGTAAACCAAATCAAATCCAAACCTAAAAAACATATGCAGCTTAAAAAACATGTGCAACCTCGTGTCTTTTAGTTGAATGGCAAAGAAGCTTAAAGTAATCCAAAATAACAAATCAATGCAGCTTCAGATGACAACCAATATTAGGAGAAACAAAACTCTTTAAGTTGAATGCCATGTGCAGTCATAAGCAATCAATTATTTCGAAATACTTTCATGATAAATGCTCTCTGCACTGCACAAAGTTCATTGGAAAGATGCCTGTCAACTAAAATAGGATCAGCTAGCAAGTCATACATAGTAGTTACTGTCTCAGATTATTCATAATTTGATAAACATTCAGGAGTTCCAAAAGTTCATGGATCATTGACTCACACAAGAGCCACCTGAGCCTTCTTCCTTGAACGAATTCTCTGCAAAATGGTCTGAACACGGTTCTGGCGGCGATATAATGATAGCCCAGAGCTCAAATCTGATACGTTGATGAGCCCAGCATTCAAATGATTGCCATTCACGTTGATGGGAGGGACCTCTGGCAAAAAGTCAATTCCAGCTAAATGTTGTGCCCACTTGTATGGATATGATGTTCCCTTTTCACCAAAGGCCAAAGAATCTCCTGAAGAAAGCTTAGCCATCTGGAAAAATGAAATGTTTAAGATTAGCAAGAAATTTAAATACTATATAGCGAATAACAAATTTTGATTGTATTGGCTTCAAATATGAGGTCAAGTTAACCATGACGGATAGCCCCTAAATTGTTTACAACCAATAGCCATATCCAAGCACCAAATGATTCAAAGTTTACAACATAAGTTTCATGCACGTCAAAGTAGGATGCCAGAGTGCCAACATTAAAACATGACATGAACATACTCGCATATAAAAATTATTAGAATATGATATTAAACATCATAGGTGAAGAAAATGCTATACCTGGTGAGGAAGATCCAAGCCAGTATCATCAGGAAATAAGTTGCATAAGATATTGTTGTCTGATTTTTCATCTGTATCCTCAAACCCGACGCAGACAACATTTAGTTTTACCAAATACTCGAACTTCAAAGTGATTAGTCTACTTGGTTTTGCCCCAGTATCTTCATCATCATAGACATGAAGAACGATATTGAGTGGATGAAGTTGGCAGATTCCTGCCTGTTCAACACTATCCTTCACCACATTCTTCTTTGGCCTCTTTCGTCTTCTTTGGACATCTTCATCATCATCAGGTGCATCATCCTCCAACTTGGTATTGTCATGATTTGGAAATATACCTGTCATTATAATTTCCTCCCATCAATCTTCGAAGGAGTAAAATATTACACTATAAATTAAGCAAATATCAAAACATCAATGGACCTTTTGCATTCTTTTATTTATTGACTCCATCAATCTTTCTACATATCAAGCTACTCATTATAAATTAAGCAAATATCAAAGATCAATGGACATTTTGCAGTCTTTAATTTAACAACTAACTGCTAGTCCAACACAATGTGTGCACTTGTAAACAAGAAATACTAAAGTTAACTTTTATAATTTATTTCAGCAACAAGCTTAATTAAGGCCAATAACATACTGACCAAACTAATTAAACTAAGAATAACAAAATCTTAACCATAAATTAACCTGTAACATTAAGATATATATATATAAATCCAATTTAACACTTCATCTAGCAGGATATCAATCAGCTGTTTAGCCTGCAGTCATAAACTGACTCAATTACTCAAGATGTAGCTACAAAAGAGGTATCAACTCCGGCTGACCCTGCATAGATATATCTTAAAATATTTTAAACATCTTAAAATATTAGTCATCAAACGAGGAAAAGGAAGACCAAAAAAACTTGGTTAGTAATAATAAAATAAGATAAAATTTATTTAAATATAGATAATGATATAATAGGGGACAGAGTCCAATGGTATAGAAAGATCCATATAGTCGACCCCATCTAGTGGGATAAGACTTGATTATTGTTGTTGTTGTATTTTAAACATCTTAAAATATTAGCCAAAGGATTGATCAAGTTATTAACTGCTCAATAATTTGAAGTCTTTATGTACAGAGTAATAAAACGACAAATATATAAACACCCCTTAGCAAGTGAACACCATTAATATCCCAAATCAGACAGAAAAAATTGTAACGAAGTTAGTGGCTATTCTGCAGAATTGAATTCGAACATCCATGCATTATCTATCAAAAACTTGTTATCTTTCAAGCCTATGAAGAGAGGAGGGCAGAAGATTCTATCTAGAAGGCCTGTTAACTCCAAATAGTCAAGAACAGGTACATAAAATCCATCAGGTAATTAAAAAAATAAACAATATTACCTACAATTCTACAAATACAAGTGAGAAAAGAAATTGCAAAATTCAAGTGGAAATATATTCAGTGTTTTCCCTCAGTTACCATTTTCCTTATTTACTTGTTGCAGGGCAAAGGTTTGAGCATCCTTCACACTCCCCAAAATCTCCATTTCAATCTTCTCTCCAAATGCTTCTTTCTGTGCCAAAAGTTGTGAGTACACTATATAAAGAGGGGGTGGAAGAAATTCTGCTGCATGAAGCTGCTTCAATTTCTTGGTATGGGAAATCCCCAGGTGTTGTTGCACTGGCAAAGATGCTTTCTTCAGAGATTTCAAATGTGATGGTAGACTTGATAGAAACTTCTTTCTACTGGATATGGCATCGAGAAGACTTGCTTTATGCTGTTCCAGTTTCTCATGAAGCTTGCAAAGCTCCTTTCTCTGATGACATGATAATACAAGACATAAAATCATAAGTTTGGAATGGTAAAAGACAGGTTATCAGTAGTATTCTCAAAATCCGATGTAGTCAATCGCTTATAAATTCAACATCCATAATAGTGCATCAGCGATACTCACTTTCGATTGATATAGAAAATATAAGGAGGATAATACAAGAATAAGATGCCTCAACGAAATGTATGACAACTCAAAAGAGACGGTTGCCTGAGAAGAATATGCAGCTGACAAGATCAATATACATAGTCCAAATGAATCTGAAAATTAGCCAGTTGTTTTCAGCTATATACATCTCAAGAGGACGGTATATTTTAATTCTAAATGCCAAGCAAAGAAATTTTTGCAAATTAAGTGATAAGGGTCAACAATTACCAAGTAAATTTCCACCAAATTTTGGGAAATTGAAATTTACATATAATGGAGAATAAAGGAGCTGAAGAATAAGTTATCCTTCCCTCGGTGTTAAGCTTCCTATAAATGAAAAGCAAATTCCTCTTCTCCCTATCCCTTCAAACTTCTAATGTTAACGAAACCAGAGAGGGTAAGGTGTTATCTTATAGCAAAAAGTTTTAATCTTAGCTTCCATTATCAAGAATGATTCTTTTTGATCCCCCGATGAATCCGTCTACAGAAAATGTTTACGACTACCAAAAGCATGAATTTTAACGATAGAATCAAACCAAATTTCCATCTGCAGCATTGATCGGCTTTGCGCGACAGAAACTATCGTCATTGAATCAACAATTTAACAGACATACAACTAAGTCAGGTACCTGAAATAGCTCAAAGTTGAGCCTCTTCAACATCAAATCATGCGCCACGTCGTCCGCCGTCGCCTTCCCCTTGATTTCCTCCGGTGCGCTACTGAAGAATTCTTCTTCAGGCACGAGCTCAATATCAGGATACTTGGACCGGAAATCTTTGCAAGCCTTGATAGCCTTCAGGTAGTGGTTCTTCTCATACAGGAGGTTGTGAAGCTGCAGCGTGGTGGTATCCACCGGGCCCTTCGCAGCCTCGGTCTCCGCCTTGATGCTGTCCTCCTCCACCAAAATCGACCGATTGACCTACAAAACAGCCGAAGAAGAATAGGAACAAAGTTAGGGTTCCACTACAACCCTAGAATCAAAGCAGGAAAAATTGAAACTTTCACCGAGAAGGACCTTTCGTAGGGTGATGAAGTGGAGGGACATCTGGGTGATGAGCTCGCGGAGCTCAGATTTGGAACGCCCCTCCTCCTTGATGAATAGCATCTTGGACGCCACGTCCTCCATCGCCACCCTCGTCTCCTCGAGATGATGAGAAGTGGGTCTGGCGACTTCGTTCGCCTCCATCGCCTCCACTTCACTCTCCCAGCCGCCGGCGAAGCACCTCTCCTGGCCAACTCGAGCAGAAGAAAGAGCAAGGGCAGATGCACCTGATAAGCACGTGCCAAAGGGCATACTTAGGTTTAGAAAAATAGGGTATAATTGGTAAATCAACCCTATTTTTTTCCCATTTTAGTAAAATAGTAAATCGAAGCACGATTTTTTTCTTTTTTTGGTAAAAATTTAGTACATTATTTATTTATGATTTTTTTTAATTTAATGATAAGAAATAAAAGTATGTTTGTTTTTAAATCAAAAGATATTTCTCTTTTTAAAAAAGAAAAACTTTTGTTCATTTTATTCAATGGAAATTTTGATTGTGTAGACTTGGAAGATGTTCAAGAGAAGAACAATTAGGGAAACTTAAATTTTAATATATTTTTTCTTATTTACTATCGTCGAAATGATGTGGAACGCAAGTTCATCGACATTCCACAAGAGACTTGTCTCATTTTAACCTTCATGGAACAAAAGTAAATGTAAAAGATCTATTTTATCATCATACCAAGTGCATCCTTTGGCGTTCTCATTTTCTCGTATGCGAACGATAAGCACATACTAAGTGTTAGTCGACAAACCGATCCTAGTCGCATTGGCAAGTCGATCCTACACGCATGGGTGCAAGCATAACCACTCGACGGGTCTTAGATGCACATCTCCTTCGCACAAAAACATACATTAGTGACACCTCCTGGCCCCCTAAGAATAGGAATTGGCTAGGGAGCTTAATCTCCTAAATCATACATAGTGTCAATCAATCTTTGCACAAACAAAAAGTTCTCGAATAGGGATCGATCGATCGCCTCTTCTCCAATCAACTCGTGTAGTTGCCTTAACACGGTATCGCGTTGACCTGATACGAAACGTTCGACTGCATATTGACAAAGATTAGACTGCCTTAGCAAGTGTACCAAATGACTACAAGTATAGTGAAGTTAACATGAGGAAATTCTGTAACATAAATATTTGCAAGAATCGTCGAATCGAGTACAACATAATACCTAGTGAAGTTAACATGATATCTTGCTATTTTTGCGACGAAAAACTTGGTCGAAGTGTTGCCTGAAGGCCTGCATGGAACCCTTGTGTATATGCTGCATTCTTCAAACTCATCTGCAATGACTTTTGTCATGTTATATCCATTGACACTTAGTGTATCGATTTCTATATTAAAGAAAAAAATTGAATGTGTAATGCGTTTATCTCGTAGTCGATCGATAGACATTAATTCAGGCATTGGTCAAGTTGTTCATCGCTTACAATCATATGCTCCAAATCAGAGGTGATGCGTCTGCTCGCAACATCCACAACTGAAGGTCTAATTTGCATATCATTTAAATCCTTGGTTACCTGCAAGAAAAGGCAAGTGCAAGATAAAGAAATTAGACTGGAAATAAAATATTAGTTGGAAAAAAGAGTATGGCAAAATTAATCTTGTAACCTCGGTGAGCAAGGCTGTGGATGTCTTGTTCAATATTTCTTTTACAAGTTTCTCGATATTGGTAGCTTCAGCCAGAGGGTCTATTGAACATTGAACTTTGTCAACCTTCTTTGGCAAAATTGACTTACTTTTGGCATCTCCTGAGACTGGAAGAGGAGAGTTCCATATTTGTAAAACCAAACAAATCTTAAGTGACATCCCAGCATATTTCGCAGAACGCGGAGCACAATAAATGCAACAAAAAAATGCAATATGTACAGTTTTAATGAGTATTGGTATTAACGATCGAAAACTTGGATCTAGCAATTAAAACTCTCGCAGTCAAATAAGTTGAATCAATTTATATGAGGGGTAAAGGTAGACTCAACAAATGCTACAAGACATAATTAAATAAACAAAGATCCAAGTGATCTAGGTATTGTTAACAATACAGCCTAACATTAAAAAGGTTAGGAGTAAGTTCTTTCATGCTGACCAATATCGATGAACATATGTATTCGTGGCCTACATTTTGATCAAGTATAAAAATTATGAGGATTTGTGATAGCAGCCTAAATGATGCAAGTACAAACACAGTAATATTACTTCAAAATGTATCAGAAACATTTTCAGATTAAATTACCTGTGATATCAGATAAGTGAGCACATGTTGTATACATAAGCTCCACAGAAGTGATTCATGATTTACTAATTATGGATTTCATTACAGGAAATTAGTGAGTGGTGGGATCTCTGATAGTAAAATGAGTGTCCTATACCTTAATTGTGTATGATATCTATCATGTTCATGTTTTATAAAAGTTCGGATTCTATATGTTCGCCCCTCTTTCGGTCAATAAAGCTAGCTCGAGAAACAATACATTCATAAACTTAATGTGCTAAAATGACCATTGACTTGATGCAACTAGCAGAAAGAAAATTGCACAAGAGACTGGATGAAATTTCTTACGCGAAAAGAAACTAAGAGCAGAAATTTTCTATCCTTGCAAACCAAAGTGGTCACTTCTTTATAAAGACCGCTCAAACCATTAATGCAAAAAATACAAAGAGATAATAGGTAGATAAAAATTCTCTAAATATCATGATGAGAGGGAAAACAAGAATTCTACTAGCTTAAAAAAAGAAGCTCACCAGGATAGTTTACAGATTTCTTGGCAGGAAGAACATCCTTTTCATCAATCTTTTCAGTTGGAGCAGAAGTAACAGTGTTTGCTACTGTATCTGACAGAGTGGGAACTCCAGATGGAACTAAATCAGCAAGATCAGGTGGATTGTCCTTCCCAACCACTGGATTTGCCTATTATAAAAAAATTATTATCAATTTGTATCGAAACACCTGTCATGAATTTATGTTTACACTTCCACTAACTGCTGAATCACCTCTAGATCCACATATGAAGGCTGTCTTCCAATTGATACCAGAAACTTGTCAAGGCTGCTTGCACTGAGGGCTGTAGAAACAAAATATTTGATGATAGGACTCTGCCTAAATAATTGACTATACAAACATTTGGTACAGGGAAAAATGCAATCAGCCTCACATCAGTAGACCAGTAAGTTGAATGATTTACCATTGGTCTAGGAAGATAATGAAACTAAAACTGTTCAGATATCAGGTAGCAATTCTATTCGCTGGTCTATCATTACTTTCTTCTGTGGGAAATACATCCTGAAGTCAATTAAACAAAGTTTATATTGTTGAAGATTAGGTTTGACAATATTGCTTTAAAGACCCCAAGAGTCAAATTTTATTTGCAACACTGATCAGGTTGCATGTTAATAGAAGGTATGTTATAAGACTCAAGCAGAGACTGCTTCAATTAGATGAGTCCTCCAACATGTCGTCCTACATTTGAATATATATGACCATAACTACAGAGGCTTATGATGCAAACTTGATCCATGCACTTAATTTTAATCATGATTTTTTCTTATAATTGCCATACATAGCCTCACCATGCTTGATCAATGAGCCACCAGTAAAATGATTTTCACAATAATATCACCTGCAACTATATTAATGAACCATGCCCATGGTTCCTGAATTAGAATAGTTTTCAGTTACAAAGGTTAAGGAACATAATTCTGGCGCCATTCATCATCAGAAAATGTCACATCGCTTTATTTTAGCACTAGAATGCAGGAAAAATTTCTCACAGTTGGAGTTTCTCGTATAGTGTAGCAATAAAAATAAAATGTGCATATATGTAAGAGAAAGAATACTTCAGGTACTTAAAGCGGTGAGGTGATGCAACAAACTGATTATTGAGCTCAAGCCGCAAGTAGTAATAGGCAATTGGTAAAGGAATTAATGATTTAACAAACTTCAAATAAAAAAGTTTAAAAAGAAAAAATAACAGGTGGAAAAGGAATCAATCAGAAAAGACCCTCAGACTTACAAATTGTGACTTCATTAGTGAGTGGGTGGAAGTAGCAGGACTGTTTAGTTTTGAATCCTTGATCCAGCAACAACGAGACACAACTTGAAAAATAAATAAATAGTCTATTAAAACACCAGATCTCTTAAACAAACAGAAAAAAGATTACAGCAAAAAGAGCTTCACTAGAGTATACATGAGAAAGCATTTTCTTGTCATATAATTTTTTGACAGGCAAAAACTTGTCATTTATTTGAAAAGAGAGCATAAATAGGGAAAATTGGGTTAAGGATAGCTAGGTATCTTGTTAAGAGTTGTTGAAGTCACTGCATGCTTCTAAACAGAAATTAGAGAATCACAATGATGATTAATAAATCTACTCCCTTGAAATCCAACAAGAGACCAGAAGGCAGCACCGATAGGAGGCAATCAGATTCATTGAGTTTCAAATATGTTCTAATGGGAAGTGGGGGTTTCTGATCAGATAGAGCAGTAAATGTCATAACGGAGAACCAGAGAGAATGATATCTCTTAGCTGCTCGTCTAAAACAAAAAGGAAAAGTAGGCAAAGTAGAGGGAATAGGGTAACCATGATTAGAGAAAAAGTGTATGATCCTAAAAAAAGAATTCCTTTTGACTTATGTTGTTGTTCATGTATACATGCCCTACAGCTGTCAGCTTGTTTGGGGCATATGCCCTCTGGAGAACCATTTGCCCTTTGGTTGGGAATACAACCTTTGGGATTTCATCTTGGTTGGGGTATATGCCTTTTGGGATCTAATCCTAGGTTGAAGCAACACACCAGAACTTTTATCCTTGTTTGGGGCCATGCGCACTTGGCAACTTAACAGCTATTTTAGCTCAGAAAATGGAGCATAAACCCGTTAAGATTTTCATCATTGGTTGGGGGATGCACCCTCAGCATCTTTATAGGACCTACATCCTTTTTTAGAAGATGGGGCTTATGCTCTTGGATTGTTTTATTTAGTTGTAGGAAATTTAATGGATAATTCTTGCATTTGTATGTAGTTTGTTTAATGGATAATTCTTGCATTGTACGTTGTTTCCATTGTTTCATTCATTCTGATGTTTATGATAAACTGATAATATACCAGCATTGGTTACTAACTAACATTCAGGTTGTCACTGGATGTCCAGTTTGCACAAATGTTGAGTTTGCACATTTGTGCTCGACTCACTAGACATTTGAGGTTTGTTGTAGTTTCTAACAAATATGTTAACCTTAAGTAACACTTTGCTCTGACATTTGTTAAAGACTAAGCATATTGGGTTAAGTCTACCGTTTGGATAATTGACCTAAAACTAGGCACAAGCAAAATAAGTAAAAAAAAAATAGAAAATGAAAAAACTTAAATAACATGCATTTTTACAAAAATATATATTATAAATATAGAGGAAAGTAAAAGGTTAAAGATCCATTAAAACTTATACAAACAACATATGAACATAACATATACAGTTAAGGAGTAAAATACCTAGCGGAGTCATTGATTAATGCAAATGGTGTTACACAGCCAAGTGGTACCTTGAAAAGCAATGCAGAAGTTATATTAACAACAAAAACATGATATCCGTCATTATAATATAAGAGACAAGATCCATTGTTTTTTTATTGCTTCCTTCTAGCAATATGGATTTTTTTTGGTAGAAAATAAACCATAAAATATTCCATTTTGCAGATAGGCATTTATCAACAAATTCATCCCAAATGTACCAGTTGCAAATAAGTCAATGAAGACAACATCATAAAACATTTCTTTAATAATTATAAAATGATGACAAAATAATATGATGACAAAGCAAAGGGTCACCACACATTTCTTTCAATCTATTTGTTAGAAGTTACAGAGGAAGGACAGCATAAACTACATAGTCTGTTGTCATCTTTTATTTAATCACTAACAAATCATGATCATGGTAAGATATGAAGCAAAAGGCAAAGATGACCACAAATGGTAAATGATTGTAATAAATTAATTCAAATTAAAAGCTTAACATTTCTATTCCATGCAACTTTTTTAGATCCGTTTAGGATCATTTTAATTCACTCACATATTCCTTATTAATAACGTCAAATGAAATGTAAATGTAAGCGAACCTGTATGTTCTTGCATACCTTGTAGTAACTACAACTAATTTATAAACCCTAGTAAATGAAATTTCCAAGACTAGTCCTTTTATCTTCAACCAATGCTCAGTTTTTATAAGTCAAATAACAGAGAAAGCTAATGTAGTTAATAGACTAGAGCCAAACTGTAAAACTATTTAAAAAGGAAACTATAATCCAACATAGTCATTATTAAGGCATCATAAACAAAGAGGTAGTCATGATATTCGGTAAAAAGGAATTATTGAAAAATAGACATAATAAAACAAGAAACCTGAAGTAATTCTTGCAAAGCTTCTTCAGGAGCCATCCGCAAACCTCCTTTTCCCAGACCAAGCCTTTGGGATAAAACTAATTGATAAATTGCATATGATTAAAATCTCAGAAATTAGACAAGCTGATCATTCTAGTAGCAATACTAAATGCAACAAAAATAATTAATCATGTAACATGGAAACCATTAAGTTATCACCAATACCTTTTAAGTCAACATTTGAGTCTGCAAGAGCAGAAACAACATAAAACCTCTGTTTCTTGTCCTAAAAAAAGATTAATTGGTAGATATATAAACACAGTCAAATGTCGTCCACTGTTGGCATGCAAGACCTTTGCATAACAGAAAATCCATTTTCGCCACTTGTACTACCTTTAACAGCAAATTTTTACTTAATGCACCTCCCAAATGCCCCACTTCCTTTGCCTAACAAAATAAAAAACGTTTAAAGGGGAAAAATAGTTGATACAAGACATATTTCATCATAAGGAAAACAATTCTTTAAAAATAGTGAAGAAGCAATTATTACTAACTTGAGCCTCAACAGTAAGGACAGGAGGATGATCGTAGCACAGGAAGTCTATTTGAAGTTCCTGTAAATGAACACAATGATATAGTGTTTGAATCTATACTACAGAAGAGACCAAAGTTTGTTTTGATAAATAATAATATATGTGCAAAATTAACTGATCAACTTTAACTGTTTAATAAGTTGTTTCAAACCAAATCATGATAGACAAATTTTTGTATCCTTGAGTTAAAATGAATCATGTAATTGAATCCCTATAAGATAATTTAAAAGTTTTAAAAGGTTGTGCAAGATTATGGCATTGAGTCATTGCACAATATGCATGATATGTGGATCATATACAAGTGCAGATGCAGTCTATCATCGGCATTTCATGACTTCGAATCTAATCCCAAGGAGGCCCAAACTAAATATAACAGGAAAAAAAAAAACACTTCAAACATAAGTGAGTAAACGTTCATGCTTTGTCTTAATAGTCAATCTATACGAAACACAGGTCAACCATTGGGTACAACACATTTTTTTTGCAATCTATCATGAGCCAACAAAATCCATCCTTCTGTCCTTGCTATCGCCCTGAAGCAAATATAAATAAACAGTTTTTTTTTTTTGGAAAAAACTGTTTTTTAACTTAAAACTAGCACAGTACTTTTGGAAAAACTCTGTTCTCGATAGAACAAACTCATAAATACATCAGATAAATCACAGAGAAACGATTGACTGGAAAATTCAATGGCATCGGAAAAGTATGCGATGAGAAATGCGTTGACGGAAGGCTTAAGAGACGCACCTTTAGGCGAGCAAGGAGCTGATCCTTAGTATACCCCATTGCGGCGACGGCGACCGAAGAGGAGACAGAAGAAACCCTTATGTCAAAGCATAGAAGGAAGAGGGGGCACGAATCGGAGTCGGGTGGTGGTGGAACCGCTGGAGTGCATACGATCCGACCCGCCCAAAATAACCAACCGGGCTGAGATGGGTAAGAGTATGGATGGCAACGGATCAAATTTAAATCCGTCCCCGTATTAAATTTACCCTGTTCGAAGCGGATTAAGATCCGATCAAATGATCATGGATCACAGATAGATTAACATCCAAGGGTCTAAAAATGGGTCTAGACGGATAATAAAATTCAATAAATCCGCTCTGACGGTGTATATATATTAAATTAATAATTTATTTAAATTTATTATTATATAAAATATAAATAATGCCATTTATTTAAATTCTTAATCTTCAAAAGTTATTGCGTCACTTTTTTCTCCTTTCTTTTTTTTTCAATCAAGCTATTTCTTTATCTCTCCTTATTTAATTTTTTTTTTCTCATAATGTGCACTCGTAAAGCAGACAAAATTAGTAAAAAATAATTTATATAAATATAATTGAGATCACTAGTAATTGCTAAAGCTTCATTTCCCTATTATCTATTTTAGTATCCTATTTTTTTATTATTTAATTTTTTTTAGAAAAAAAAATTCTAATAGTTGTTAGTCTTTTCTTCTTATTATTTATTTATTTATTTATTAGTAGATGGAATTTGAAGAAGCATTGTAAATCTCCGAGAAAATAATAATACATTGAAAATTACTTTTGATTGTAGTGATAATAATGATGATATAAGAGTTATGGTAAGAGACATTTTAGTCATTCAAATTTTAACAATGGATCTAAGTCAATTTTTAATAACAATAGAAAATTAATTAGTTCTCATATAGTAAAATTTATTCAGCATTTTTATTTAATTGTTAGTGCTTGACGAGAGTGTTTGACGAGTGTTTAATGAATAGAGTGTTTGACAAGGAAGGAGAAGATGATGAAAAAAATATATTATTAAAGAAGTAATTTCACTATGTTATAAAACGATTATGAAAACTTATAAGTTTAAAATATTCTTTTATTATAAATTTGTATCTTATATTTCTTTTAAGAATAGTATAAATTGTTAGGCTATGAATTGGGACTTATGATAAATATTTTTTTTATTAAGTAATTTACTATTTAAATTTAATGCCACTGAAGTATAATTTTAGTAAACTTTTTTTTTGTGCGTGAAAGTTGGACTTTAATACAGCTGTGCTAGCCGTCCGAGCAATGCCAATTGAGTTTTCCATTTATCCATTTCATTCCTCGGTAAGGGAAACTAAAAGAGGTCACGGTGCCCCCAAGGGCATAGTGCAATGGTAAAGGCGTAGAAAGTACTTACAGGATGACACAGTTTGATCATTTGCTGGAGCACGATTCAGCGACGAATTTTTGAAAAATCCGTGGAGGCAGCCCTCTGTGCAGGAGTTTGTCTGGTGGATATAGTACGGCTTCGACGTTGGACAGCCCTTCAGGGACGGCACGACTGCAAAGACCGAG
>JBAMHZ010000023.1:4744279-4756850 GCA_037177395.1 Alpinia galanga
ATCAAATACTAGGAAACATTAATCTAGTATTAAAATAAAAGATCGACGAAAAATAAAATATTAATTGTCATAAAATCAATGAAACAAAACATTGGCTCTGATACCACGTGAAAGGTATTTCCAAAACGGCATGAATTCCAGAAAATCAAATTAAGAATTCGATATAGGAAATACACGATGATGTAGTTTCATCGAAATTATGATAAAAACAAATTAATGCAAGAATTGAAAGACAAAGAACCTGATTGAATAGACATTCTCGTCTCTTTAGCGTCGTCCAATTAGAACCAGAATAATTCCTGTGGAAGAAAAAGTAACGGAAGAAAAATATTGGTCTTCCAAGGGAATTAAGGTGACGGCGCCGTAATATTTCTTGTTAATTGGAAACAAGAAATTAGGTTAAAAGGAACACCTAAATCCTAGGGACCAACCCATATTTATAGAGCACATCTATCATCAGCCCATAGATAATGATGGATGAGATTAATGGATTCTACACATATGAGATCCACATCTAATAACCCGATACCTAATAACTTTAAGTTAGATCACTTAACGGATTTCAATATCGCAGGTCTCAAATCACATGTTAGCTCACTTTAAGGAATATTAAAATCCAACAAAACACACCTTAAAAACTTTGGTGCAACTCTCGTGTGATAAAATAAAATGTTTTAAAAACTTTTGTAACGCGGGAAGAAAGATCTTCAATTCTGCACTATTAGCTGCAGCAGTTTGTCAATACCATTGCATTTATTTTATTGTACTAATTGCGCTCATTCTTTGCTTTAATATTAGGTGCATTTTTTCCCTTCAATATCAACGTATCTAATAGTGGAAAACAAATACACCCGATATAATAAACTGAGATGCCTATTATTAAAAAAAATGCATGAAAATACCTTTCTTAAACAGCATGAATCTCAAACTATGCTTTGATTTTATCTAATAGGTGAATCAGAGAAAGTTTATCTAAGGTTTAGTTGGGTGAAATTTGAATGAACACTTGGATTATCAATAAAATAAAATAAAGAGCACAAATCTCATCATTTAAAAGAGATCCATAGCAGAGAAGCATCTGGACTGAATGAAGTACTAAATCTCAGTGGAGAAAGGTGATATTTGAATCACGCATTCTCATATCGACAACACTAATGTAAGATCATACTCAAGCTAGGATCATCACAAAGCATGGTGTTTTTGCGCGACACCAACCTAATCCACAACTTAAAGATCGGACCCTCAAAAAAAGAACTTTCAGATTGAATTAGAAAATACAAACTTCATATTTGACGTTGCAAACTTAATCCTTATAGAACAGTTGCCGCATGTGTGCATGCATAAAAACGATAAAGGTCATACTTTGTCCCTATAATGTGAGGAAATTTCTTCTCTATGAATGCAGCGCACTCTCTCCTTTATTAATCTGTTCAGAGAGGGAGGAGTCGGGCCATGGCCAGTCTGTAGAATTGATTTCTGTTTGGCTAGTATCAGCTAGCTTCTCAAAGGCCTTGAACCTTAAGTCTTCACAGTTGGAGATCGACTTCTGTACAGTAAGGAGCTCTACGGCGGTCTTCCCTTCAAGCATGCTGACCACTGCAGACATATTTGGCCTGAGAGTGGGAGATATGTTGGTGCAAAGAAGAGCCAACTTTAACATCTGCAAGGCTTCATCCCTCGAGAAATCAGAACCAAGACCAGGATCAATGAGTTCAAGCAGCTTTCCCTTCTCGTGGCAAACATAAGCCTATTTTCCATATGAAAAAGGTTACCAGTTAGTGTTTATTAGAACCAAACACAGCCATTTTGAAACAGTTAGAAGGTTAGAAGAGAGCATGCAATAAATCAATTGAAGAGGTCACACGAATATTCAAGACTAGTTTGTTGGTTAACTATAGTGGCTTAGCTCAAAGATTCTATGAACTGAATTGCCTCGAACTGCAATAATATAAATGCATAGGAGTTTAAGCAACAAATGTGCCAACAAAAGAATGCAGAGTAAAGTAGTCTGTTTGAAACAATTGATTCTCTAATAATAAATTCTCACTGCCAAAATCAAAATAAGCATAAGAAAGCTGAAAAAAAAACTAGTTGCTTTGTGCAGCAAAATGTTAGCAAATTAAGATCCATTTTTATTGTTTCAGTGCATAACCCTTTTTCTTTGAATGGAAGAATGTCACTGTTAAAACAATCTTAACTGGCATGTTTTATTGCATGATCTACTAATACACTGTTTTGAGTCATTATGAGTTGCTTAATGATCTACATATCACAAGTTCAGAGAAGAAAAGTTGAGAAGTATTCAGATGCTAATGGCTTGACAAGTTGAACCGTAGATGTGGCATATCATGTGATAGTGGCTTTATAAATCAAATCACTGGTCAAAATGCATTTTAAAAGTTGCACTAGCACGTTTAGACGCCATTACAGATATTAGTCAATATATCTTAAGAGTTCTTATACTCACCCAGTCAAGAAGATAGACACAATCTTCTTCTGGCCTATACTTTGTGTTGCTCATTCCACTGATAATTTCCAGTGTTACAACTCCAAAGCTGTAAACATCAGCTTTGTCAGTCAAGTAACCTCTCATCGCATATTCAGGAGCCATGTATCCGCTGCACAAACAAATTCATTGCTTATCAGTTAATAAAGGAAACAGTATCGGCTAGAATACCAGCTAAAGGTATGTCCTTTGTTCTATTTTGTATACTATATTGTAGTTGGTTAGGATGGATAGTAAACAGAAATTGATAAAAAGGATTTATTTACTTAGTTTCTCTTCCAATATCAATTCCTTGTCATGATAGTAGAATATTGAATACTAATCTATCTTTATTTTATCATAATCCTACAGAATTCATCCCTTCATCTTAACAAACTTCAGTATTCTGCAATGGCTTCAGTTTGGGGAGTTAAGAGGGATATGACTCTTTTTAAGATCAGATCAACTCAATCAAAGACTCTGAATTCAGCGATTCTCACCAACTTTGATGTAAGGCATTGTAAGCTCAAATTTTTGCAATTGTTGTGCCATGCTGCTTCTTGTCAGTATTGTTGAGTATCATATAGTTTTGTTTGTTTATTGACAATGCATTCTATTTTTTGCAAACATTGATTAAATCTAAGTATGAAAGGGAGCCTTGGTATAATAGTAAAGTTGCTATTGTGTGACTTTGAGGTCACAGATTGGAGTTGCAGAAACAACCTCCATGATAAGCCTACATATAATAGGCTCAATGTAGTCCGATTCTTCTCTGGGATCCTGCATTGGCTAGAACTTCGTGTACCAAGATGCCCTATTGATTAAATCTAAGCGTATGGACTCTAGGGCCTTGGATTTCACACCAGTCAGAAAATCTTGATCCAGATTGTACAAAATGGTTTTGACTCTATGCCACATCAAATTTATGTAAGTTGAAAAGACTTTATTACCTCAAATTGTCCTAGTCTTGTCTGTGTTTAAGCTTAAATAATGTTAGTTACAATCAATTTTCAAATTAGCAATGCTCCTCTTGGGGCAAAATCTTCTCAGATTGGGGGATCCATCCTTAGATCCTGCTACTCTAAATAAAGGAAAATGGGAGATGAGTGCACGGAGAGAGGAAGGATGACTGAGAGAGATGATAAATTTTGGTTAAAAATGGAGAATGATGCAGAGGAGAGATAAAGGAAATGAGCAAATAGATTTTGTAAAGGAAATGAGCAAATAGATTTTGTTCTTTATGCTTCTCATTTAATTACTTTGGTCATCATTGTCTTTTAAATCATTTTCTATGCTTCTCCACTGTGTCTGTCCAGTGCTGGATTGAACACTTTTGGAAGGTGACAAGAGAATAAAACTACCTTCACCTTCCTTCCCCACCTGCTTCTCTCCAAATAAACAGTAGAAATATCTTCCTTCCCAATTCTCTTCCCAGAGTTGCACCTACTCTCCAATTCAAATAAACTTTATTCTGCAAAACATGCCATTGAGTACATTTTCTACCAAAAACACATTAGACTTGCAGTCACTCTCTAGTTAAGTACAAGACCTACTACTGGTGAAGATACCTTAACCATTATGAAGCAGATCAGCAGATGGTACAAATTTACAATAAGCCTCCTTTGGTTCTTGATCAAATAGTGAAAACAGGTTAGTTGGACCACCAAAATCAATCATTTGGCTGTTTACAAGTTTTGGCAATATAATGGAAAAGAATTGCGACGTGTTATGAAACACTAAAAAGATACTTACAAAGTGCCAGCTATTCTAGTGCTAATGTGGGTGTTTTCTTGTTCATCAAGTTTAGCCAAGCCGAAATCTGAGATTTTAGCATTGAGATCCTTGTCAAGCAAAATATTTGTTGTCTTGATGTCTCGGTGAACAATCTTCAACCTTGATTCCTCATGGAGATATGCTAAACCTCTTGCTATTCCTAGGCAAATCTTCTGCCTGGTTTTCCAGTCCAGTTTCAATCTATATTTTTCAGGACCTAGAATAAGACAAGTAATGTAAACCTGTATAGCTTAACTAGAAAGAAAGAGGGGAGTGAAAAGAGGATAAAAGACACACTGGTAACTTTTTAAGTTCTTGTTGTAGGAAATAGGGACAGAAAAACACTAACCAAGAAGAGCTCTAGCAAGACTATTATTTTCCATATATTCATAAATAAGCAATAACTGGTTTCCTTCAGTACAACATCCATAGAGCTTCACAAGATTTGGGTGCTGCAAGGCAGATATAACGCCTATTTCATTGAGGAATTCACGATTCCCTTGTTTGGACTTTGAAGAAAGTTGCTTGACAGCAATTTCCAAACCATCCGGTAATAAACCCTGAGAAAATGGAGCAATAAGGTAGTATAATGAAGGTGCCAAAGCTAAAACATTTCCAATGCATATTTTACCTTGTAAACTGGACCAAATCCTCCTTCACCTATCTTGTTTGACAGATCAAAATTCCTGGTGGCAGCTTTGATACACTTTAAACTGAATTGCCAAGTTTGCAGTTCCATTCCTTTGAGCTCTGCAAGTATCATGCCAATGTTCTGAATTGATAACTTATGAGCTTGAAGTTAAAGTATTTCCCTTAATATAGGAAATCAGTTAAGCATCTACTTCAACCAAAACCATAGTTACAAGTGGAATATGAATGCCCAGAGATAAAATTACAACTACACTGTCAAATAAAGGTCAATGGAATAACAGCAATAATGTTGAGCTTTTCAGAAAATAGGAAATATTTTTTTGACTGCATCTGCTACAACACTGCAACATTTCATAAGAAAAACGATATTAGATCTCTACCAGCCAAATGGGTGAAGGAATCATTCAAAAACAAGACATAGTTAGTGATTAAAGACCAAGTAATTTCCCCTCCTGAGCATATATGAACATTTGCAGAAGGCAGAAAGAAAGTACTCCAGAAGCTTTTTCCTTTCCCTTACCGTCATTCTTAGAATCTCTCCTCCAGAAATACCAGAGGATAAGACATGAAATCAGTAGAAACACCAGACAAGCACTAGCAACAATGGCCAGAATATTTCCAACAGTTAGCTTCTTATGATTTGTAGGAATCTGGAAATCTAAAAAAGAAACAAAGATTAGAGCATTGACATTCATACAATGAAAGATAATAAGAACAACAAACCTCCAGGGGCTTACCTGGCGTAACAGATATTGCTGATATAAGAGGCCCATATACACCTCTATTGGGAACAGAGTTTGTGCCTTTCCCAGCCCAATAAAAATGAATTTCCAAAGTTCCATCTACCATTACCGTGAAGTACTTAATTATTTCCCTGCCAGTTCCATTAGCTTCCTTGGCTATATCAAAGTCTTGCAGAACTTTTGCACCCTGTAAATCAACATAATGTTATATCTTCACTTAAATTGACAACGAAAAAGAAAGAAGACATGATTTGAATGAGAAAATTTGAAGTATGAACTAGTGATGAGAGATTAGAAGATCAATCATTCAAGATATTGCTTGGATAGATTCTAAATTGACAGGAGATATGATTAAACAAGTCACCTGGATTGACACGTCAAACATGCGCCTCCCATTGCTTCTATATGTTTCATCATCTGTAAACTCTATCTCCGCAAAATGCAAACCAATGATATACTTCCCTTTGTACATGCAAAAAGCATAATATTTAAGTGAAAGTGGACTGAGCCTAGCATTCTTGTACAACTCTGGTTTACTTATATTTAATGCTGTTGTATTTGCAGCTACATAACGTGGTCTCTCATTGTCAATGAAATCTCCTGTGGAGCTATAAGCCCATTTCCCGTTATCAGAAGGAAAATAGTTGGATGGACCCAAGTCTATTGTGTCATCTTCATACTCATTGCCATCAATAAACACATTACCACCACCGCAGTTTATAAAAAGATTGTAATCTGTAAGAAGCACAAAAATTAATGACATTGCTTATGCTCAGATATCTTCACGAGCTTGACAATTCAAAAACAAAAAATATATTATCAAGTTATGATACTTACTTGTAGCTTCCCGAGAACATGGCATGTTTCTCTGTAAGCATGATTTTATGCTATCAAAAGGAATGAAATCAGTGCAATTCTCTTTTATAAATCCAAAGTGATAACTGAACAACTAACCATGCCAAAAGTAAAGAAATAAGAAGAAAAGGATGCAAACAAACATACTTTTTAGAATTTGTTGATGAATAGCTTGATGCAAGATTACTACAAGAATAAAAGTCAATATTAGACAAGCCACAAATGTTACCAGAAAGTAGGCTAACTTTGAGGTTATTCAGATCATGGATTACTAACACAGTGCCTTGCTGACAAACAGAAGGTGCAGGTAGTCCCGTAAAAGAGTTGTAGGATATATCACTGTGTAGAATGAACCCACTAGATTATGAACATACAATGTAATATTGTTGATATCCAACATTATATTGCAGAAGCAAATTCCTTACAATTGTTGAGTGCTTGTTAAGATCCAACTGGGTATTGTTCCAGTGAGCTTGTTATTTGTAAGATACCTACACAAAGAAAATACATTCACACAACAGCTATGAGAATGGATGCATTTTTTATCTCATCCTGCAAATACAGACAATGACTGGTTGCTTACATTTTATTTAGTGTCTGTGTTAGTCCTTCATAATTTGCTGGAATTGAACCTGACAAGTTGTTAAAGCTTAAATCCCTGTTGCAAAACATAAGAAAAATGCTATTATAATCTGAATAGGTGAATGGTTCACATAATTGGTGGCAATTTTAAGAATAAATCTCAATAATGCAGCTTTGCAGAAGAAGCTCAAGCTTTTCCTCAAAAGAAGAAAAAGCTAAAACTTATCAAATGAATCTCTCAATAAGCTTACAAGGTATTTAGAGTGCTCATTTCTGCAATATATTCAGGAAGTTCACCAGATATTGATAAGTTTCTCAAGACCCTGTATCATAGCAGTGACCAGCAGGTAAATAGTTTGGGTAAAATGCAAACAGAATCAACTTTTGCTCCTTTTCCATATCTGAGACTCACAATTTTAGCATTTTTTTCATATTCTGCAATGGAGGGAATGTACCGATTCCTCCTTTCAAGTCGCTCACCCTTCTACAAATTAAAGAAAGCTAGATGATTAAAAGTTAAGACTAATGGACAAAAAATGTTTCAGAGAAGTGGATTAAATGTCTCTTACAGCTCCTTCAGATTCATCAAAGTTGAGAAACTGAGAGGAAAAGGTCCCTCCATAGATGTGCCTTGCATATCTCTGTAGCAAAGTGTAATTTTGATTTCAATGGCTGAATGAACTGGCAAGTATAAGAATATCAGAAAATAAATGAGCAGTTGTAAATACAGTCTCTCAAGCTGTGTCCAATTCCCAATGAATCTTGAAATTTTTCCAGATATTGGATTACCATCAATCAAACTGCAAAATATTAGCCATGCTTAAGTGCCCATTTCTTCTTTCGATCATAATTTAGACACAATACCATGCAATAGCCATTTATTGGCTGTAATAACCACAATAGACCATCCAAACTCACAAATATTGAAAATGTTTTGAGAGACATACAAATATGTGAGGTTTTGCAGGTTCCCAAGCGAATCTGGCAACTCCCCAGTTAGATAGTTTCCATTGGCAAGTCTATAAGGAAATAAATGAGTTGAATAATTTAAACAAGTGCAGCTTTACAAGGAAGTTTTAATGATAAAGATGAGTTTATGAACGTTCTATGGCATAGGTTGTGTATAAACATATATTGACAAAGACTTACAAGCGTCGTAAATTGGTGAGTTTTCCAAGTTCAGCAGGTATTGATCCTTCCAATTGATTACCTTCAAGTACCCTGTTTGTGAGATAAAGTTTCATGATGACTAAGAACTCTGAGAAACAAAAACCCAGATAGTAGTTATTTTAGATGGAAGCAAAAATATCACAATTCTTCGAGGGTGATCATGTCTCCCAGCTCCTTAGGAATTGTACCAGATACCCTATTTCCAAGGAGGGACCTGCACAATGTGATAATGATCACAAATTTCATATCTTCCGATCATTGTCACCCAGTAAATTTCTGAAGAAAAAAAATATCTTTATCATTTGACATGACAATATTACTATAACACAACCAATACGCTAAGATATGTAATCTAATTACGAAAATTGGGAATCCTCTCCTACAAGTGCTGGTAATTTAATTTTGTCAAAAAAAAGTATTCAAAACAAATTTTCAGCTTTTGTCCTCTGCTCCTCTCCACCGGCATACTTATTCATCTTTCTTCGTAGAAGATAGGAAGGATGAAAAAAGTGGCAGTGAACAAGGACAAGAAAGGACACTGAGAAAGTGAAAAGAAAATTGGTTTAAGCAGTGTTTCCGGGAATAAGCTGTGATATTCATGGAATAGCCTAGCAATAAGTGGGTAAGTCAAAACCATGCAATTAAGTACGGGAAATGGGAAAAGATTATCTCTTAGTAGAAACATTAAAAGTGAGTTTATAGATGACAATGAGACACAAGAAAAGGTAATGATTTCTGTAAGATTTTTATTTTACTTTAAAAATAAATACTCAAAGAAAATAATTTCTTGCAATATTGTTTTTTAATAAAATAGCTATATAGAAGATTATTGAAGTAATACATGGACAAGATTTCTGAGAGAAGTATAAAATGGTTTCATAATAGAAGGTTATGATGTGAAGAAACACAGAAAGAAAAAATGGGAAGAAAGAGGAAACAGAGGATGTAAATTACAGGTGGACAAGAGGAAGAGATGCCCAAGCAGCCGGAATAGTTCCATTGAGATAGTTCCACGTCAAATCACTGCTCAAAGAGTGACAATAGGATAAGTTAGACACATTTCCAGAAGTAACTTCAACAGTTTATAACTTGTTTTGATACAGTAGTAATAAGACGTCACTTTAGACTTACATATCTGTTAAGAAGGTCAGATTGGCAAACTCCTCTGGAAGAATGCCAGTTAAGTCCTGGTTCATAAGTTTGCTACACTCAAAAAGAAAACAAGCATGCATCTGTTTAAGTGATCGAAAAAATATCAAGAAGGAACATCACTATGTAATGTGTTTTTATTTAACTAAGCCTACATGCTAGTAACATGGCAAATATTGGAGGTAGAATTGCAGTTTCCACATGTCACATTATTAGCAAAATGACGCATGCTACTTGGGGGCTGAACGATCCATCCTTTAGTTCCAGAACATGGATCCACAGAAAAGTCCCACTCCTTTTTCAACTTGGATCCGATCACACGCAATGCTGCAACTGTATTCAAGAATATATAGCACATATTAGAAGTTGAATTCTACTTATGAGTTAGTGATGAAACTATTGTAATTCTTTTCATTCCATAGGAACAACCACTCAGAAGAATGAAGAATGCATTCTGTGGTACATTCTCTTGCATGCATTAGCGACTAAAAAGAAACATGCAGTCTTCAAGGAAAAAAAGAAAGACAATTCCTTTTGTATGTATATTAGTTACACATATTATTCTTTGGGATGTATATAGTTAATTATTTATGAGAAAATAATGCATTCATTGTTAAACTGTGTTAAGTTGTGGTACCAAGGAAGGCAAAACCTCAACAACAATATGTATTATGCATTTTTTTGGGGCAAAAATCAAAAGGGCACTCCAAATTATGCAAATCGTCAAAAGGATATCTCTTTTTTAAAAAACAAAAGAGAGCCTCACCAGATATTTTATACTAAAAATACCCCTTATTACACCATTATTATAGTAGCAACTCGGTAACTGCTACATGCTGTAATGTGAAAATCTTACTATTTCACCTTAATCAAAATTTTTATACAAAAAACACTATTATACCAATACTCTTTACCAACCCAGTTAAAATTACTTAAACTTCATTAATATTGCTTTAAATTGGTCAAAATCACTTTAAACAGTTATAGTAGCTAAGTAACTGCTGCACAGTTATAGTTGAACCCTAAATTCTAAACTCTAAAATCTTGAACCTCTAAACACTATTATATCAAAATACTCTTTATTAACTTGGTCAGAATTGTTTAAACTTCATCAAAATCACTTCAAGTTGGTCAAAATCACTTTAAAACAGTTGTACCAGCTATAGAGTAGTTGCAGCACGTTGTAACAACTAGTCATAGCTGCTACAATAGCATTGGAAGGGTTGTTATAATGTTGTATCAGCTACTCTATAGTTGCTTCAGTGAGGATGTATTCAAGATAAAACATTTGGTGGGGCGTTTTTTTGACTTTTTTTAAAAAAAAGAGATGTCCTTTTGACAATTTGTATAAATTAGAGCACCCTTTTGATTTTTGCCCCTTTTTTTCATGGAGTTTGCTCAGAATGTATATCTATTCTGAATTGGTAAAAAATAAGATGTGAAGTACACGTACTGGTTTTGAGTTTAATTTTAAAATAATTTAGTGGTTGCAGAAACGTCATCCGATTGCACCTTGCAGCAGATTTTAACAAATTTATTATATATATATATATATAATGTGGAATCACCACGTTAGCGGTCCTCCTCAACTGCCCCTACTGAGGAGGGGGATAAATTAGAAACTCAAGTGACAAGTGCAAAGGTGGTGGTCGGTCGATGGCCCAAGGTTGTGACCTCCTTAGGAATTGACTCTTGCCCACTTAAGAGTTACCCACGTGCACTTAACAACTGAGCCGGAGCTAGGAGCTAATATATATATATATAGATGGAGAGGGAGAGAGAGATAATAAACAAATTTAAAAATTTCGTCTAAATTGTTGTGGAATGGAAGGCAAAGATTATGCATGGTTCAATCGGAGATATTGATTTTTCACATCATGATTGAAGTTAGCATTTAATAGTTAGTACTAAGGAAAAACATTAATTTAACCATGTTAGCATTGCCATTTACTAAAAGTAGGGAATTTTAGTCGGTGGTTAACCATAGACAGTACAGTTACTCCCACCAATGAGATCAACGACGCTCTTTCAGAAATGAGCCTATATTAAGATTAACAATGATAAATGGTCCATTTTGGTAGTATATTCCCAGTAGGATCCTTAGTCTTTACTTTAAAAAACTATGTTTTCATTTCTCTCTGTTCGTTGTTCCGTTTACACTTCTGAATCTTGGAAAATAGACCCTTTTTCAAAAGGAAAAGGACCACGAAGATAAACTCATGTCAAAGAAAGCAACTTTATATACTGAAAAGAGTGAAAATGGCGCAAACCTTTTATCGGAAGTACAAAAATCGAGAAGAAAGATCATAAGGTATTAGTTCAGAGTTCCGGTTCCAATTTGAGCAATTCATAGCTAAAGAAACAACCGCAAGCTCTTCCATTTCAGATCAAAAGGACAAGGGAGAAGCACAGCGAACCTTCCTCCGGTGGCAACCTCTTTGCGTCGCAGCCGAGATCCAAGCAGAACAGCAGTAACAAAACCAGCGCAAGAGGAAGATGCCTGAGCAAATGCATGCTGCGGTCTTCGTTCATCTCCAGTCGCGTCGTTGCCCCCCGCTTCCCGCGTGCTCAAATCCACCAAATGCCAAAGATCTAGCCATCTAGGACAGAAACTGAACGAGCCACAGGTCATGATAAAATAAAAAACGGTTGCAGCATGATAGGAGAGAGAGAGAGAGAGAGAGAGAGAGGCTGAAACTTTCACCGCCAGTCAACACTTCCAAGAATCGAAACCGATAAATAAAAATTAAAAAAAATCTTGAAATTTATTTTCTTTCTAGAAATTAATTTTTAAGATTAAATATACTATAGATTTGGCTTGGTACGGAATTTTAATTATACAACGCCCTTCGCTACCCACCGACTTGATGCGGATGGATGGATTAATTTTGAACTGGAATTCAAAATTTAAATTTTTATTAAAAATAAATAATAATAATTTTACCTCTTAAAATTTATTTTCTTTCTATGAATTAATTTTCAATATTACGATTATAAAATATACTATAAATTTGACTTGGCACGGCATAAGTCATCATCTGTTTAGTCCGAATCTCATATAGACTCAAGTTACGCAATGCAGTGTGGTAGTCACCTAACTTTGGCAATTGACTTATCTAATGTCACATAGTTCCATATAGAATATATATTTATATAATATAAT
>JBAMHZ010000023.1:4756950-4770983 GCA_037177395.1 Alpinia galanga
CCGAATTCTGACCAGAATTCGGTCGGGATCTCTCCGGCGCTGATCCCCTAGGATTCACCGGTCCTATTGAGTTATAATTTGGCTTCGACGGCGACGAATTTCTACAACGACGGCGACGGCAGCGACGACACTCACGGGACGCGCAGGAGGTCGGTGCGCAACGCAACAAATCCCTATATATATATAAAGATATTATCTTGAACAATTCATCCATGAGCAACCGTGTGCACTTTATTATTTACCGTTTGATCGCTTGTGCATAATAGCTTAATCCTTAAATCCAAAGGGATCGTACGGTGGATAATGAAGTTATACACAGGTGCTCACAGATAAGTTGTGCAGGATAATATTGCACACACACAAAAATATTATCCTGTACAATTCATCCGTGAGCACCTTTATTATCTACCGTTCAATTCCCTTGAGCTTAAGAATTAGGCTATAGTACATAAATGATCGGACGGTGGATAATAGAAGTACTCATGAGTGCTCACGGATGAGTTGTACAATGTAACATTTATTTATATATAGTACTGTTCTCCTACACAACTCGTTCCTGTGCATGCGTGCGCAACGTCAGGTTCATCATTTGATTCCTCATCGTCGCGCTACCATTCGCGCTATAGCTCAACTCTTAAATCTTAGGGGATGCTTATGTCATTTGAACGTGGTCGAATTTTAATCAGATTGCGATCAAAATTTGCTCACGATCCTACTGAAATTTGGTTGATCGACGACAATGCCAAGCAACGAGCGTGCGAAGAAGAAGGCACTGTGTATTCCTTGTTACTTGCAATCGCATGGATCGGATGGCTAAGGGAGCATAGTGCACGAGCACATAGAGACGGATTACACAGAGTATACACCGCTGGCAGCCGAAATTTGATTAGATTTCAACTGATTTCAACGGCAATCGATGGTTTCGACATCCCCTAGGATTCAGGGATTAACTATAACATGGATGACAGCTCAACAACGATAAATTCAGACAAAATCAATGCGATTGACACTCATGCTAATATATATATATTACACAACTTATCCGTGAACACCTTCATTATTTACCGTCACTATAACCTAATCTTTAAATAATAAAAAATTAGACGGTAAATAATAGAAGTACTCACGGATGAATTATATATACACACACTTCATTTACAAAAGAGCTCCTCCCGAAATTTTATTAACTTAGAAACAGAATAATTTTACCAAATGACCATCATACTCTTAACTAGTGATTTAATCCTTCGTACCTTATTGATAATGATCTACCAACGAATTGGTTACTTTTTTCCTAAGCCTTGTGTGCTATGAGAAATAGATCACTGGGAACAGGTAATCATCAACTGAGCCTAATTCAAGAATACATACCATTTTCTCTTTTTCAATTACTAAATTATATATTTTTTAAAAAGAGAATTGAAAACAAAACAAAAAAAGAGCACAAACCAAGTAAAACTTTATTTACTATCTATTTGAATGAGTTTTCTTCTAAACAAACCCAAAATGTCTGCTTTCAAGTAAAAAAAAAAAAAGGCCTTCATCACAATATTTTAAGAACTTAATCATGAACAGTTGAAAAATAAAATAAAAAAGACACAAAATTAGATTATTGCTACGATAAATAGCAAAATCCAAAATTGTCGGAGTACCCAAAAAACTAGTACTACAACGGGGTTCAGATAAAGTGATAATGAATTTTAAAACACTCGCTGAACTAGTAAAAGGGTTTGGATTATAAATGACCTCCTCACATCTAACAGTTTATTTTATGAGTTTGTCTTCAATGGCCTCCTGATGGATAGATCGATATGAACGTAAGCGATATACGCAACAAAAAATAAGAAAACGGAAGATACCAACATCAAGGGCTCCGCAAGCATGAAGATTGGGTTGAAATCATAATAGACCTGTTGCGCAAAGATAGTTCAAATAAGTATCATCTTTTTTCAGTTTCAGCATCTCGAATAGTTGCTTTCTTAAATTTAAATTTGTGTTAGGGACTTCGATGTACTTCTTTAGCTAATGGTAACTCAATGCGTATGTAATCTAGCACTAAGCTGAAAATGAGGAGAATTACCTGGAATGGGGAGTTATGCTCTGGTACAACATTTCTCTTCCGGAGAACCAATGTTGTCCTCCCAACAACATCGAGATATGAATAAGTCACCTGCACAATAGCAAAACAATTAAACATTACTCTGATCTGGCATAGCAGGCAAGAAACATTTAGCTTAGAACTTTTTTCGATCTTCACTACAAATAACTAGAGAGATTTGTGCACCATGCTCTATCATGTGGAAATGGTGTGGCCAAAACGAACTATGCCATGGTAGAGGTCTCTAGATGATTTTTCTTGACTTATGAAAGCCAGTTCGGATACCATTCAGTAGGGAATAATGTTTTGCTATCATAGGTATACCAAGATGGCATGTAGCAAAAGATTTACTTCAAAGGGTTGGACATGTTTATACATGACCAATAGAATACTGTTTCATCTTTTGCTCAATATCATTCAACAGAGTTGGCAAAATAGGTTGATATGCAAATTGAGTTACCATATCAGTCATTGTAGACAAAATTGGAGGTAAAAGATTAGTGCAACCCATACGCATAGTTGAGACAGTTTGTTCGTTGTTGTGGTACTAACCATTATAGTTGAAAAATGGTAGTGAATAATCACTTCAACAAAATTGACTGAATTTTTTAAGATTGGAAGGAATTTAAAAGAACATTTCAGTGAGAAATAACTAATCACAACTACAATGATTAGAAATTTGTTAGAAGAAATAAGTTTACCTCATAAAAATAATGATAATGTAATAGTAGTTCAAGAAGTTATAGAGTTGGCAAAATTACAAATTACAAGAATGTTTTTAAATGTCGATATTAAATCTACAATCATGTTAACTAAAAAGAGAATGTTTCACCTATTCGCAATTTATGTCATGTTAATATCTGATTTCATTCCATCCTGAATACCTAGAACTTAAACTGAACATATTAGGTGCATCACATCGCATCAGAATCAAGTGGGCAGGAATCTCCATGCATAAAGAAAAGGAATAAAATATTTATCACATGAAAAAGGCTTACTAAATATCACATTCCTAGTTATTAAGTAAATCACTAATTTTGAGTATAAACATTTACCTCAAGATGTTGATTCACTGGAAAGGGAACTGCAGCCGTAGGATTTCTTGATCCCTCAGGAAGAATAACCTGAGCAGAAGACAATTTTCTTTTAACAAAAATTCACCAAATCAAGCCATCTTCTTTATAAGTTCCATAAATGCAAAAGTACAATGACAAATAAGATGTACCATTTATACTGTTCCTGTAAATAAATATGATATAACAGTATGAAATGCGATCAAGTACTTCTGTTACAAAACAAATGGTCATCATGAAGGCCAATCAAGTACCTTGGGCCTTAAACCTTAGACATTACTTATTTACTAATCCAATATGCAAAAAACGCCTGTATCCATACCAAATATGACTACTGATTTTCCTCATATGCATATATTATATAGGCGAAAGACATATCTGAAATAGGAAGTAATAAAAATGATATGCATTTATAAGTTGAATTTTAGACAAGTATTCGCATTTAAGAATCATTTTTTTCTATTGTTGTCATTAGTTAGTCCTTAAGTTGTCTAATTCCAACAATTTTATAAATTTACAAACTCATCAGATTCATGCCAAGTAATGACACAGGCATAGGTAATTGTACAGGAGAACATAATATGGCCATATGGACTGCTAGGATTAGATTTTGCTTTATGAGGGTTTAAGTTGTGTCCCTGTGTCTTAGGTTAGCGAGTGGTGATCACTGGCAGAGTGGTGAAAATTAGTTGGGTAGTAATAGTCATTTCTTGAATTATAGTAGCAGTGAAAAGAAATCATGGGAGTATGATGATACAGTTTGTGCAGGAACTGTAATCTGTGTAATGTTAAGACAGGACATCCTGTTAGAGGTGGCAATTATTTTTCTTATTTATCCTTTCCAATTTTAAGCATGATCATTATATGCTAGGTTGGCACATAGGAGTGTCACAAGAGAATGTAGGTTGATGAACAAATGCCAAACAAAGGGATCAATGTTTTCATCAGATATCTGCTACTGAAATCCATGGGTCTTCTTTTAAGAAAATTCCGTTATTCTCATGTACGTATTATTTTCAGTTATAAACTTCTATTCAATTACAAACTAATGACAATGTAACTTAAATAGCCTATAAAAATTCAGGGAACAAATGATAACACCATAACCAGAGAAATTTCAGACTTTGTTATGATTTAATAATTGTCATCTCTTCTTTATACCTTTTTTCCTTGTCCTCCTCTTCCCAACTACTCTTCTCAATTTTACACTGTCTCATGGAGAGTAAAGTCCCCCTTGTTTTCCATAAGACAAAAAAAGCCTGGCAATGCCGGTAAAAAGAGTAGAAAGAAAAACTGAATTCATGGATTAACTTTAGGAATCTGTAATATTTCTCTGTGGATATTAAGTGTGACTAATCTAAGATCTGAGTTAAAACTGTATCAATTCTAGCAAAAGAAAATTGAAGCTATTTCAAATGACTCCAACATAAAAGTTTTTGAGCCACAAATACGAGGAGAAAAACAATCTCAAAAAGAAAATATTAAAATGGATTGAGAATCAACATAACACGGTAATTCACGTTGTGTACTTATATCTTAGTACCCAAGGTCTCGCTTCAGAGTTCTACAGAGTATACAACTTTCCAAAGCAAAAGAGTACAGGAAGACTTACTTTAATTGTTAGGTCATCGACCACCGTTTCAATCAGAGGGCATCCAAAACTGAAGTTAAGATAACGCCGGCCATCAGGTGATTCAAACAGGAAATCTTGCAACGGTAGCCCATAGCCAATAGTGAAAGTGGCCTTCCATCCTCCAAATAATGGGTACCTAGGTTCAATTTCTAGTTCCGACTGAAATCCATAGCAAAACAAGTTAGCTTGAAGATTAAAACATACCATCTCAAACAAGAAAAAATATCTAAATATTCTACAACGTACATATCAATTTGAAAATTTTACAGGTCCAAAGGAGACTGCATTCATTGAGGCATCTGAGTAGCAGATTAATTTACCTAAAAACATGGCATTCCATCTTTCAAACATGTCAAGCTAAAATGGAAAGTTTAGTAATAGCCAGACGCCAGATATCATGAGTTGGCTATCTGGAGCATAGCACCCAGTGACATGCCAAAACATGTTGATATTGAAACACTAGCAGAGTCAAGTGGTAGTGTCAGCAGCACCTATATTGGATATTTATTGTCATGTGATAGGCACTGACACTGAACCAGATATTTCAAGGAATGGAAATCATGCATGAAGATTGGTGTTCATCACTGTGCAAAGTCAATCTTTAGAGCAAGAGATATTTGCATCAGGTTCTAGAGAATGCATAATAAATATCAGTACCTTTTGAGAATTGATTCGCAAATGAGATGATGAGATGTTCCCAATATCATCACGGTAGTAGACTGAGTGAACTTTAGGCGGCAACATTGCAAGCAGAGTTTTGAAGGAAGCACTGAGTGATTGCCTAAACTGATAATCAAGCCTACATGAATGTTAAACATAAGTATCATATGCCCAACTGAAATAACCTAAAGCAACCATTGTACTAAAAAAACAATACAATTTAATAAGCACTGTTTGAAAATTCAACTAGAGGATTCATTAGTTCCTTACTGAGAAATACAGTAGCGAGACACAAAACAACAATACACGTATACAACCATATCTAACACTACAAATGGTGAAGAAACAATTCAAAAAGAAAGCAGCATATTAATAAAAAAAATCCTTACATGTTAACATGGCTAAGCCCCTAATATCCTATATAAGAATTAAGTTGATAAGTCGTAATATGAAGCTTTGGACTATTGTCACTAAAAGATGAAACAAAATTCTGAAATTTAATTTAGTTCCTTACTTCTATACCAGGAAGAACAACAAAATATTATTTATTTAATAAGACAACAATGGAGGAACATAACAGAAAAGAAGAAAATATGCATATAATTTTACTTAGAAAATGTTTATAATAGAATCACTAAACAATTATTCTCATGAGTATTATAAATTATAATGTAGTAACTAGTGTTAGTGTTAGAGCTATTAGAGATATTTCGAAACAAAAAAAAACATGATTAACATAATAGTTATGGATACAACTTTGAGGACTATGATGGACAGGTGTAAATATAAACCACAGTGGGACAACATATTCAGAAGTAAAATAATATTGGCGATGAATTTAAGCTTAGATGATATCTGAAAAATACTTGTTAATCTGTCATAAAATAAGTACATAGAGGAAGTTTAGACAATTTCACATGCATTAGTGGAGTCAAGCACCGAGAAATACAATCTTAAAATTTCCTAAACTAACCTTGAAAAAACTCCTTTATGTCGTGCACCAGCATGTTTCAATCTGTAGTGGTCCCTAATCTGGAGGCTTCCCCAGTGTGAAATTTCTATCTCACGCACAAGTTCTTCAACAACAGCAAATGCATTGTTATTCTCAAAGTGTACAATTACTGGAGAGAATGAATATGGCGAACGATCATGGTAAGGTCCATATCTTATCTCAGAACCAGAACGAGCAGTTGGTTCTACTTTTGTATGCGATTCAACCCTACTGCTGGGAGTTTTTATATATACAGTTTGCTCCACAATCGTGTAAGGTGACAGAATAGTTGCACTATCACGGTAGTAAACAAGCTGCGGTTCTGATTGGCTAATCTCAGTTGGAAAGGGCTCGAGGGAATGAGTTAGCACATAAAGCGTTTCCACTGTGGTTGTCTCACCAGACTTCAATGGACTGCGTAAAGTAACAGAGTAGAGCTGAGCACCATTAGGTGCATCAGGAGAGGAAACAGGACTCAAGGAAAGAGGCACGTAAGTCTTCTTCTTGCGTTTCCCTTCTACTTGGGACGCTTTAAGAATTGCCAAATGTTCAGACTCAATCGGTGAGAAAGCAATAAGAATTTCAGGAACTTCAGATGCACCATAGTTTTCCACCTACAGGAGCTCATGGAGACCAATAAAATTTTAATTTTGGGGGGAACAAAATCAAGTGCAGCACCATCAGCTCCAAGTTAATTAGCATTGTGATAGAATCCCAAGATTAGGAGGCGAAAACAAACAGTTCAAATTTACATCTGAAGTACCTTTAAAGTCAAGAAAACCCTTGCGATTGGCGAAGTCAAGTCGATCTGCAATCACCAACCATTGTAAACGAGAAAGAGTTAGAACGTAATGGAACATAGGTTTCGCTGCAAAACATGCAGATTAAGAAGAATAAAAGCAAACAAGGATGAGATAGTCGATCGATCTATAATCCAATTCAGCTCTCCGTTGAGAGAAGAGATCTCACCCTTTTATCCGCGCTGAGGACTCGAATTTCAGGCTTGGAAGAGACAAGATGGAATAAATGAAGAAGGGAGAGGAGCAGGAGAAGGAGGAGCGGAGCGATCGCCATGGCGGCAGCGGATCTCGAGCTCCTTCCCATCCCTTCGACGACGACTTGTCTCGTCTTCGCCTTCCTATTTAACACCAGACCGGCTAATCTCGGGCCAAATTTGAAATCGAACCGGGTCTAGAAGTTAAACCCGATTTGTTTTTTTCCTTTCCCTTTTTATTTATCTTTTTATTATTATTAAAAAAAAATTTTGAAGAGAAGGGTAGTAGACTACGAAGTCTATTTGCACGAGCTTTTACTTTTGTTCGATCTTGTGATTAATGTATGACATTCTCATTTCTCAACTGCATAGTAAAAAAAAAAAAAAAAATTGGAATCGGCCACATTTAGTGGCTCCACCACTACCCCTACGTGTGAAAAAGAATAAATCAGATGTCAAATGATCAGCTCGTAAATGCAAAGTCATCAATAGCCTGACAGTAAACTTCAAAAATCAACCCATTACCTTTTCAAATTTTAACACGGTTGTATTAACCATCTGAATTAACCCTTAAAACTCTCAACTACATAGTAAAGAACAATCAGTGTTCAATTGTTGTCGATAAGAATGTAGTGTTCAATTGTTGTCGATAAGAATGTCCAAGGATATCGATAAACAGATTGTTATCCATGCTCGATTGGTATGCCATTAGTAAACGGTATAAGAAAAAGTTCAAATTGGATTTGAATGAGTTGGTAGTTAATCAGATTCAAATAGTATCTAAAATGATATGGATTTCGATGGCAATTGTTTATTTTTCTTAACGAACAACTTCTCGATGAAATCATGTTTCAGGTAAGGAATCTTGAAAGCTAGTCATGAATTCCGATAGCCATACCACAATTATAAAAACACAGACTCCTACGAAAGCTTATGATCAGGACAGTAAGAAACAATGAATCTTTACTTTGTAAGCACAAGAGCTAACAAAAGTCTCAAGCCTAAAATTTAGCATCATCACCATATGAATCACACCGTGCTACTACTACGAAGTCAAAAATGTACAAGTATCACTTCTTTCGTATCTCCTCGATTGAAGTAATCCAAATATGACATGGGAATTGATGATTAATCCTGTGATAGACATAAGGAATTGGTTTATTCCTTACAAAACCTGAATTTTCAGGCAGATCTGTTTTGAGTCCAGTGAAAGTTATCGTCAAGGGCACCAAAGCAAGCGAATAAATGATCTGAGGCTGATGTTGATGCAAATAAGTTCATCTCAGGGCTACTTGCAGCAGGTGGAGCTACTGATTAGAAGAAGAAACAAGACAAATTAAGGTCATGCTTATCACAAGTTCCACAAGTACAAAAACAAAAAATGCTTTGACCAATAATACAATAAGAAGAAAATCAGTTTGGTCTACACTCTTGAAAGAACTCACTGTAATAAGATGTACTTGTACAAAACAATGATATGTTGTCATAAATTATGTGTATATGTATAAACATTGACTAAATAAGGCCATACTTACCTATAGATTTGGAAATACTAATTTACCTCACGTTAAAACAGAAACAGATGGCTAATTTAAACAAGGCTTAACTAGGTCATGTTAAGTTAATAGCACAAAATTCAGAATCTTCATTCTTGCGAATGCATACAACCTTCAAATAGTTTATACAGAATAGGATAACATCTCGGGTTAAAGGCTTAAAGGAGATCAAATGGAATGAGCTTGAGCATAGAATCACGCACCAAAGATATGCAAGAATGCCAGTCAGTGCTCATATGTAGTTTGCAATATGCAGCATGCACAAACTTCAACTACTTGCTCATATATTTTTCACAAGTTTATATCCAAAAATTTGGATGTGGGGTATTACTACTAATAGTATCAACATCAATATTGTTCAGTTTTTTTTTCCCCTTCCCTTTCATTTTATCTTTTCGCATCTCCCTGTATTCTGTTTATTCATCATTTTTTTCTTGGACTGCAGAAGTAGAAAGGCTGTATAATCGAGCAGCAGACCACACACTTTAATTTAGAAAAGCAAGTGGTAATCCTGAGTATAGCCACAATATGCTACACCTGATGCCAAGTCTCGTGGATCAAACTCATCAAAACCATTGCTCTTATTGTTGTTTGTTTGTGCAGATAAACCAGATGAACCATGGTTTGCAATATCGACAGAAGAGCTAGTTACAGGCACTGAAGGTGAACCCTGCTTCACAGTTCGTGGAGGAAAGCTTGCTGTTGGTTCAGAGGAAGAAGGTGCTATTGGTGCAGCTGCTTTAACTTCGCTGAGATTTCTACTTGTCAAATTGTTAAGAAAAAAAAATTCCACAACAGGATATAGTTGTATGCAATGCATACCTATCTTCACATGGTAGTGCACATCTCTTGTGTCTTATTCATAGCTTGGTGGTACACCACTACTCTGCTCTGAAAGCCTGTGGTCTAGTTGTCTGGCGGCTTTTAATATTTGATAGTCAAGAAAGACACACAGATATGATCCATAATTTCTACAGCACCAAAGAATTCAAACTGCTCACCTTTCATCCAGAGGAAGATCATCAACTCTGCCACCGACACTTCTGCATAAAAAAGAATATAAATAGGCATGAATTTTAAAACATTCTTTAAAGAACAATGGTCAAGAAATTCCACTAAATGGAAGAGGAGGATACAATATGTGAACTAAGCAAACAGCATCAACCAATTATCACATAACAATGCAATTAAATCCAGATGATTTACAGCTTTATGAGAAACAATAATAAAAAAGTTTCAAGTTTTGACAAATAAAATGATATATCAATGCAGTAAGGGCTAAAACTTACCTAATTGAGCGGTTATCATCATCAAAGGAATGGTTCCTGCCAAAGCTCATATTTCTTGAACTATAATCACCTCCCTGACCTCCCCTATGCTCATCATCCCTATAACTCTGTCATAACGCTCATCAGAGTACCTGCCATAACGGTCTTCCTCTCTACCATATAGATCATTAACCCTGCCACTTCTATGGTTGTCTTTGTATCCCCAATCTCTTCCCTTCCCGATACCATACCGGTAATCATCTCTACTAGCATAATGACTCTCGTAACGGTCATCATCATAATGGTCACCATAACGCCCTGGGTTTTGATGTGAACCAGGCCTATTTGAATATGTACTTTGAAATCTATGGAAGGATAGAAAAAACTGCTTAATATGCAGAGTGAACCATGCCATCATTTTAGAATTCAGAAAACTTACTTTTCCAGGTTAGCAGCAGTTTTTTTTGCCTAACTTCCTGTATCCTTTCTTCATCATTAACTAGAGCTACAAGAGCCTAAGATTTCCTTCTGACATTGTTTCCCTGGTCTCTTCCACTTGAATCAATATACTGGAAGTCGGATAAAGTCTGAAATATAAGCATCATTTCCAGTCAAATAAGCACAACATACAACACCAACATCAAAGCTATGTAAATTATAGTGGAAGAACAATAAGATGAATAAAATATTGCCCTACCAATATCTGGTAAGCATGCTTCCTTATGTTGTCAATCACTTGCTCAGATCCATGTCCAACTAGGTACTCCAAAACAGTCAAGGCCTGAAGCTCACCAAACAAAATAGAAATTTAACTAAAAAACATTTCAAAGAAATGTGATGGAAAAAACACACTGTAATGGTGCATTTCATGGACAGAATGAAAATTATTCAAAGCAAAAACTCCACGAGATCTAGTAGTACAAAAAGAATTGTGTAGAACACCTTGTAAACATGACGCCAGTTTTTTCCAGTATCATTGACCTTCTTCCATATCACATTCATGATCATCTGGTATTCATGACTGTACCATTCAGATGACATATGAGATTCCAGGGAGAAGAATTGCATCAGTATATGGGGGTAGATAAAGTACATACTAGTTCATTGTAGCTTGTGCAATATCTGCTAGGAGTGATCCATGGGGTCCCCAGGGCTCATTGCTGGTTGCATCCAGAATCTAAAGAAAAAAATGTACATAAAAAACAGTATATGAGTATGTTAGATTCACAGTTAACAAAGTCAAGTATGTTCTGTTGCAGAAGCTAATTTTGGAGTTAGGACGCCATATATCAATTAGCATTTTTTATCATTAATATAAATCATTATCCTCTACTAAGATGATATGCAACAACTTTGTTGATCCACAAGAACTCGAATATAATATTCATGTCACATGATCCACCTTCTGCTCTATTCTAGGAACCTTCAGAACTTTCTTCTTTACCCCCCTTTTCCTATAAGACAATAAAAACACAGTTAACAAAATTGAACATTATTTTGAAGTGCCAGTTTTATGTAAACAGATAGAATATCAAGAGAAATTCTTACAGGTCACGAACAGTTTGATCAAAATATTTTAGTACTTTATTGGAAGCTATAAGAAAATAGACAGAATAAAGCACAGTTTCTCTTATTCCTGAGATAATATTACAGATAAAACCAAAAAGGGCATTGGCAGATAGTGTATATCATGAAAAAGGTCGAAATAAAGTTTAGAACATTGACGTATTTTAATTACAATATCCAACCTGGATCCAATTGCCTTATTTACAAGAAAAATGGCAAAGTATTTCCACAGAAAAACTAAACTAAGATTAATGAGAAGAAGACAAATTCTGCATCAACTACACTTACATGTAGCAGTTTATGCACTAAATATGTGGATTATAGATAGCAGAAATAAAGATTTTTTGAAAAGCAACAATTTTTTTTCATTAAACGCATTAGAAATATGGCAATGTCACAAATACTGATCGGTTAATAAAAGCATTCAATTCAATAGCTATTAGATTGGGATATCCAAATGCCAAAGGGAAAAGGCTTTGCTAAGAAAACCAAAGAAAAAGAATTCAAGAGTCAAGAAACAAAATCAGCGTCATTTTAATCTCAGCCTCTCGGATCTTTACTATAGTTTTATCTGTTATGTGCTATATGTTACCTAAATGCTACTGTACTATCAAACAAATTAAGGACTAACCATGGTTGTTATATCCTCAAAACAAACAAAAAATATATATAATAACTTTGCGTTTAAAAGCCAATTAAAACAATTGAATTAATCAAAAGTCAATCAAAGAAAAAGTGCGGTTATCAGAACTGCAAACTTTAAATTCAAGTTCATTTATCGGAAAAATCGAATTGACAACTAAAAAAGATCTGACAAAATCAAAGCATAAAATCGAAGGGAACCCCCAATTATAGTTACATTTTTTATGTAAGAATTTAAAACATTCGCCTCAATAGTATCAAATCTATCGAAAATTCAAAACTTCACCATACAAATAAAGAGAGATCTGACCAACGATGCTACAAGCCAATCAAAACTACAAATGGATTAATAAAGTAACGGGAAATGGAATACCTGCTAGGGTACGGCATTGACGACCTCGAATTGGCGAGCGCAGTTCTGAATTAGAACAAACCGGCCAGTTCAGGAAAATATAGCCACTTGGGCTCCAGGACAATAGCATCCATATAATCTCTTCTTTCAGTCATCTCCAATTCAATTCCAACTATAACATATTCATAAAAAAAAAAACTCTAAATAAAATAATATCTTAAAACGTTAAACTGCTATACCATCCACTACAAATATTTTTTAATTTATTCCAATGATAGATAAAAAAAAACTTGTATAAAACCAAATTAATCGCTTCTAGAATTAATCGAGCAACCTAAATACTTAGTATCAATTAAAAAATGATTATTAAAGAACACCTTTTCCAGTCTTTCCAGAATAAATATGACCCAAGAACACTTGTAGGACTCTTCGTACCAAATGCAACCACCAATAACACTTGGGATGAACAAACGTTCTTCGAGCAGATGTAAAACACAAAGTTCATAATGCATTGTAGTAGGCGCTTTTACTGCTACTTGATATAGATCATTCAGACAGTTCTGATATAACAAGAAGGATGAGCTGATCGAAAATGGTTCAATACTTTGTCGGTGCCATTTGGGTTGGAAGCAGACCGAATCGCTTCCTCAGAAGCACCCATTGCCTTGAATACTTGTCATCTGGAGAGAAGCGAGCTGCATCACCACAATTAAAGGTAAGCAAAAGCATGCTGTGTTGAGTATTAGAGAGTGAGTTCTCAAATGCAAAGGAGAAGAAAACATGGAATTGGATGGTTGGGCTAAGAATGATTATAGATTGAAAGATAGAATTTCCATATTGTGGATGCATTTGTGATGGGGAAAATTTACTCTGTATCAGGTTTGGCAATGATCCTAAAAGGAAAACTTTAGTACACTGGTAAAATTATTGTAGTGTGAACCAGTGATCACAGATTCGAATTACGAAAATAGCTTCTTACAATACAACATAAAACTACGTACAATAAATTCTTTTCTATTACAGCGCATTGAAAGAAGTTTCATACACTAAGCTGTTTATTTTCTCAGTTTTGGTAAATGATTTAAAACCATAATCAATGATAAATTATCCTCAAATGAGGCAATTAAAACAATGTTGAAAGTGATAAGCACAAATGACCAATGTTATGTCTGAAATGCGATCACCCTTCACTGTAGGCAG
>JBAMHZ010000023.1:4831887-4842400 GCA_037177395.1 Alpinia galanga
CTACAATTATATTAAATATTAACTAATTGTCTCATGTTATGATATTTTATAATGTCTCCTCCAGTTTAATTTTATGGCTTAATTATCTATGAGAATTAGATAAATGACTTCGAATATTGATGCATTTGGCATTGTAATTATCAGTTATATATATCCAACAAATGGAACCCCTACAAGATTAACAAACTAAATCGAACAAGCACCAAATATTCAGGTCACATTTTTACTTGACTCGAACATGAACCATGAGTCCATGACCCGAGTTCGCTTTACTTGAACTTCGTCAACTGGTAGAGTCAGGTTTTTACCAAATTTAAGCAATTGGATTCAATAAGTGTAGGTTCCATGTCTAATAGACTACATCTCTCGGTTATTTTTGTTGTTGTTTTTATTTTATTTTTTGCATGAAACTAGAGAAAAGAAGAATCACCAAGAAGTATTTGAATTTATAAACAAGTCTTAGTTTTAGTCTCAATAATGATACAAATCTTTGTCTTTATAAGCAATTTGATGAATAATAATCTAATAAACAGTATTATTAAAGAAGGCCCAATTCTAGGCAAAATTGCCAAACAGCAGCATTCCAGCCCCAAGCATGGGTTGCATCGAGTAAGTCATGTACTTGTGCCGAGCACAACCCGCTTATTGAGCACCCTCCTAGATTCTCTATCAATTAGAACTCTCTTAAATGGCTCTACTCGACATGACTCTAGTCCCCGACCTACCGAGTTAACCCAAGCTATTAGACTCTCTAGTTGCACCCGATCGAGTCAGTCGTCTGTCCGAGCATGACCTGTTGACACCCACACAAATGCACTTGGGCTTGGCCGTCTGGGAACTATCAATCTACGCCCTTACATATGGCACGCCTTGAACAAAAAGGGAGACTATGGCACAGTAAACTTTGGCTTTCTTCATGTGGTTGTGCTCCCTTAGTTGCATATATATATGTCAGGCACTTTGACCATCTCAGCCTTTTATTACTTTGCCCAGAATGCATGCTTTTGTTCCATTAGACCACTGACTGCTCCTTCTTTCTTTCCCCACTTCGTAGCAAATGATTTATTTGGGGCCCTTATATCATGTTGACATTATTGACTGCTAACTAGCTTCTTGCTCAACATTCCTTTTCTTAATTATGAACTACACCAAAGACACTTTCTCTCCGAATTCATAATTGAGTAACAATTGATTGATTGAATATATTCAGCTAAAAGTAAAAGTAAAAAAAAAAGAGGGAACTAAAGCAGGTAAAGGGATTTCTGAAAGCATACAAATATTAAAGCAGCAGTGCAATGTTTCATGGATAAAAATCAATTAAACGAAATAAAGCTTCCTTTTTGCTTCTTTATCTCAGCAGTTTTTTTTTTCTGAAAAAAAGGGGTCTCTTTCCAGAGGCAATACTATGCTATACCAATATTCATTACACCTTTTAACACATTCTTTAGATCCCACATCTATTTCTTTTTTCTGACAGCGTCAAAAGTAAATCTAACCTTTTCTTCTTTATTTATAATGAGCTTCCAAGCTACAATAATGATCAGTAGAAAGTAGTTTCCCCACAAACAGGATAAAACTGGATGAAAATCTCTTTCTTCTATAATTTAGCTGACAGATAGATGAATTTATCTCCATAAATTTTAAGCATATTATTTTTTTTCTCGCACTTAAATTGATGCAACTTATGTCTGTTTAAATGGTGCAACTTTAAACTGAAAAAAAAAACTCAAATCTATAAAACTGACGCACACCTATGTCAATTAAAATTTAAAATACAAAATTTGATGCACCTACAAGCTGATCTTACTTCACACTCATGTACGTCTACTAAACTGGTAAATCTATACCTCTCCTTAATTGGTGAGTTGGTATATACATCTTAGCATATAAAACTAGTGCATCTATAATTTAATGTAATATTTATATCCTTTTAGTATATTAAATTTATATACTACATATCTCAGTGACGAGTGACGAGTGTCTCACATATATTAAATCGATTCGCATTTATTAAACTGGTGCATCTATATTTATTAAATCAGTAGATCTACAAACAATCAAAAAAATAGCATGCTTTAATTAAAGAGCCTTCACCCAAATATTATTTCTAGATCTCTTCTACTTCTTCGCCTCTTTCTTCGCTGCAGCAATATGTTTTTCAGCAACTAAAGACAGAGAGAGAGAGCAGTAGCATTAAGTCTGCTTTCTATGTCTCTCTCTCTCTTCTCTTGAAGACAGACAGAGAGAGAGAGAGAGAGAGAGAGAGAGCAGTAGCATTAAGTCTGCTTTCTATTTCTCTCTCTCTCTTCTCTTGGCCTCATTGTGTTGCTGCTTTGAATTGGCATCAGAGCTCTGCTCACTGAGCTGACCCATCCAACTTTTTGATGTATATACATGCCTGGGTTTCACCTGCCTCTAGCTCTTCTTTTTATATATTTTTTTTCTCTCCATATTTTTGTGTTACTACTTACGGCTTGGCTGAGAAAATTATTTGTCAAAATGCAGTAGTGCCTAGTCAACCTTAAGTGGCTGTTTGGTCAACATTGAGCATAGTAAGCTATGCGTGGATGTAGTGTAGTGTAGGGTGGTCTTTTTGTCAAGGTGGTAATACTTTTGGGAGGTCAAAGGACTCAGGGATCAAGTGATTGCATCCCTTTGGGAATGCAAACCTTGCCTCCTGCATGTGTTTTGGAGGACAGTGAGGTCTCAGCGAAGAAGATACTTTGATAAGCGTTTTTTCAGTATACAAACTAATTTACAAATCTGCTTGCAAGATTAAAATCAAAAGTTTAAGCAAATTTCAAGTGAAGCATTATGCATGCTACAAGCAAAATTAAGGTATGAGAAACTTGCATAATAATTTTATATATTTTTTTTAAAATAAATATCTAGATTGTCTATAAAACAATAATTAAAATCAGCTGATATTTGAATTTTCGAGAAAAATTAAAAAAAAAAACAAGGTTAATCCAGGTCAAAACTTCAACGTAAAATCATGATTTGATAAAGATCCAATAATGGAACAGGATTTGATGAAAAGCACATATAATTAATGTCCATATCTGTTTATTAAGACCTTCTAAAAATGAGGACTAAAAAGAAACAAGTAGTCATCTCGCGGCTCTAATTCATGCATTTTTCAAAAGAGGTTCTCAGTTAAAGACACTACTTGCCAACAAATAGACAGAGAAGACAGGGACGTACCAGGGAAGGAACAGCACAAAGAATGGCACAGTGGGGTCCCTTACTGGTCCAGTCGCACCACGAGGATCAATGAGAAGGCAGTTATGAATGGAAAGCAGCCAAAACAACGCCACGGGAACCGAAGGGGGCAGGGAAATGATATTGCACTCCATTGCTTTATGATTGGGAAGATAGCAGGTCGAGAGCTGCCCGGGCTCGGCGTCCCACGTAAACCGCATGCATTAACAGTAAGACCATGCATGCATGCCACAGTAGCCCAGTGACAGTGAATAGATATTCACAAGAAAAGAAGATAGGTGAAAGATAAGGTAACTTTTCGTACATCGCCTTGAATGCCGGGGGGCGGGCGAGTGGTCGCCATCCGTGCCTGTGGAGGAGGAGAGGAGAGGAGCCACCCGTGCTTTGCCTTTTGCTTCATCATCTCTGCTCTAGTAAAAGAAAGGAAGGAGAAAAAAAAATGAAGAAAGAACAAAACACCAATATCTTACAAAAGGCAACATTGAAAATAAGCATCATATTGGTATTTATCAAAGGACAAGTATTCTATGGTCCAACTAGTTTAGCTTGGTGGTTCTCTTTCTCTGTTTTTGAGGCTTATATGTCTGTTAAATACTTTAAGTTAAAAATACTTAACAATCTTATAGACCTCAAATTTGTGTCATATGGCTACCATTATATCCCAAATAATTCTCTGAATTTGCTAATTCCCTTTTCCTAATTTTAAACTCCCTACAACCATCAAGCATTTATAGTGCAAAAATATTTGTTGGACATTAACCGACAGCTAATTAGACAGGAAGAGCAAAAGATATTTTAGAAAATAAACATATCCTTTGATGAATATCATCTCTCTTAGACAGTTAATAAAACTAGATGTGCTCTTCTTAAAACGCCGCTAAAACAAAGAGAGAAAAGCGTACTTTAATTAGTTTACTGAATTGTCATGGCGACCTGGTGCCTTCATCTGTCTTCTCTTTCTTCAGCAGCAGTAGCAGAACAAAAAAGTAAATTTTAAAAAAGAAAAAGAGTTGTTCCAGAGCGCAGAGTAAACTTTTACAGTAATTATAACTAGCTTAATTCCACCATAATACTTTCTCTACATAGGCAATCTCATGTTCAGGTAAACAATATATATATTCATTTTTTTATTTCAATATAATACTCAAGCCTCTGTTTGTGATCATTTGTCACGGAAGACTCTGCCATCTTTTGTACCGTTGAAGGCTCAAAATCAAATGTACAGAAGGACCGAGAATGGCCTGGGTTTTAATTACTTTTCTTAATCCCATAGGCCTTATTCGCAATCTATGGATGAGCCATAAATAGCGTAGACTTATGATTTGTTGAAAACAGTAATGGAATTACTCACTGTTCACTGACAATAGTAAAACCAAGATCAATTGTATCTGGTTATGCAGATTTCAGGCTAACTTGGGGTAAAAGGCTGAAATCCTGGCTTATAATACATTAGAATAGAGATTACTTACCTTCAAACTTTCTTCAATGTTTTGTTTCTTATTTTTTCAATCACTAAAAATATTATCTTATGATATATATTTAGTGTTTTAGAATTACTTATAGTTTTATTTTGCTATGGGATCTATAACATCAAACTCTGCTTTATTGGGTCTTACTAATCTAATGTTAGATAACTAGCAAATATGGGATCAATGAGATGGTGTGCATGTTTAATAGCAAAGGCACGAGTATCCATTTAAGGATATTAAATAAATTCATATCAAGAAGCATTTTATAATTGGACAAATTAAACAAACAAACTAATCATAATTAATTATGCCAGTCTTAATGTGATACTATATCACTGTTAATTAAGAAAAATGAAGAACGAAGGTATGTGTATTCAGGGATACAAGCAATCAAACCAAAAAAAAAACTCCTTAAAGGAAAATTAAATAACTTAAATATTACTTTACGCAGCAGAAAGAAAAAGATAAGCCTCATAGGAAATCCTAAATAAATGGGATAAATAGCTCGTTTTATCTGTGAGATATGCAGAGACATGAGATTGGTATCCAATTAATATATATAAAATAAAGTATAATAACTAAATCATCCTTTAGAAGATGATAAATTGTACCAGCCCATTCTCATATATTAGACTGTGGTTTAGCTTAAGTTCTGGAATGGAAAAAACTGACAGCTCTGCCTTTGAAATGCTGGAGTTCACTATGATTTTGTATAACCAGACCTCAAACGCAACAAAATTAATCAACGTAGCTCCATGATGTTGTAGTATTGATCCCTGTGATGCATTCATTCTACACTAAAGAGGCAACCCCATCTATCACCTGCACCAAAATTGAGAAGGGTTACAAATTAAATCACATCCATTAAGAACAATAACGTCTTCCAGTAGATATCCATTATCCACACATCTTAATCAGAATGCTGTTTGGACTGGGCATTCAATTCATAAGTAACTCAAGTTCATTATTCATAATTAAGTGTTGATCAGTATCAGTCATAAATGTTACTAAGGCATATTGTTTTGATAGATGTCATCGTGTTATGTAGGCGACGTATTTTTGCTGGTACCGACCAAGACAAGACCTATCTCAGGTGTAATCATTTAGATGACCTCCTAAACAATTCTATTTGTTTAGGATACCTTAGGAACATCAGTTAATTTGAGATGAAATGCTAAACCCTAAACCCTTTCAATACACAACTGTCATCTTTGTATCAATTAAAGTGGATTGAAGGATAACCTTAACAGGATGGTAAAATTGTTCTCGTGTGACTTGATGGTTACGTGTTCGAGTCACAGAAACAACCTCTTATAATGTAGGATAAAACTGTATACAATAAACTCAATGTAATTCGATTCTTCTTCGAAATCTATCTATTGGCAAGATCTTCGTACACCAGACTACCCTTTGAAAGTATAAAGTTGATCAAAATGAGATGTTAATTATTTTTTTAAAAAAATTGTTGCTCAAAATTTTTAATTCAATAGATTTTATTATTAGTTATATATTAGCTTTTTATTTGGAGGTAAAGAAGCTAAGTGAAAGGAGAGTATTAGACTAAATATTGAATTGATTCCAACACATTTAAAAAATATGGAGTCGCCACATTAACGTGCCCCCTCAATTGTCCCTACCGAGGAGGGAGATAAATCGGACGGGTATTAGTGTGGCCTGTCTCAGCAGACCCAGCATCCTAAGGGACCGATCTCCATTTGGAGAAAAATTTGCAAATACACCGTAGCTAGGGGTCGACCCAAGGGTTTCTGAGAATTTGCATGGACACCCTACCACTACACTATAGTCCGGGGGCTTTCCGGCACACATTTAAGTGCTCAATTTGAGGGAAAATATACTCGGATGAAATGTTAAATCTTTGGGCATGCTGATAAAAATGTGTTTGTCAGAGCATCAACTGGTGCCCATCCTTACCTATTTCTAGGTTTCTGTCATCGGCAGCAAACTAACATTTCCCCTGACCTACAAAGGAAAATATAAGAGAAATCATGGCTTCTGAACCTTCTTGTATCAGTAGTTCCCTGAAGATCAATGATACAAAATATTATATCTATCATCTATGCATGAAACCAATATGTTGGCTCAACAGGCTGTAAAAGAAGTTCAATATGCAAATATTCAAAAATAGCTTTACCAAAAGAATTACAAATAGAGAACAAAGATGGAACATGGTGACACTGCTAGTGATCAACCATGCAGTAGGCAACATCAAACTCCTAAACATAAGGCTTGGAAGACTTTTGGCATGCAACATTTATATTCAGTCATGGCCTTGGAGAGTCTGTGAGACAGTCTGATACTAAAATTAATTAAAAACATGGGGAATAAAGTTGGGGTTGGATTCACATGTGTAACAAAAGCAACACTTGAAACAAAAAGAGAATGGAAAAAAATTGACAGTGGAGTATCAAATGTGAATCCATATTAAGTTCTTCAAGTTGTAAAATAAGTTGTGTAACAAATTCATTCACATGTGGCATTTCCATGGCCATCACAAAAGCCCTCTTGGACTTAAAATTCAATCACATATGTATTTAGTGTAAGAAACTATTCAAGTTATATTGGAAGTGGGGAAAAAACACATCTAATCATGTTTTCTTTAGTAGAATTTGGAGGACTTTATTGGTCTTTAAATCCACAAACAATAGTAGCACTCTTACATCATGATAGCAGTAATATTATACACTAAAGCAGGATATCTTTTCTTAAGTTACAGAATTAAGTGATAAATATGATACAATAAAAAGGTGAGGATCAATTTGCAACTTGTACAAAAGAAATGAAGAATGAAAACTTTAATGTACCTATACAAAATTACTGGAGTTTCACTTGGAGTTTATATCTAGGATGTTAACATCATAAAATTTAAACTTTAATGAAAAGTTGAGTTAGAATAATTAACTAAATTTCATGTAATAGGCTAAAGTAGCAAAATTGGCTTTATAGAACAAAGATTGTCTCGTTAGGCAAGTTGGATGGTAAGTGGCAGCCAGATAAATTTGCCATGTTGATCTATGAAAGGAGGTTTAGCGCTCTGTATTATAGAAATATAATGCATTTGTAGGTTATAACAACACTTCTAACGGACTGAAAGGTACCAACCAACTTAGCTAGTAAGGGTTTTCCATCTCATTCTGTGGGGCTTACCCATTCATTTCTCTTCAAATAAAAACAATTGAATGGAATTGGCAATTGGCATTTGAGAAATTCCATCTACTTATCCTCTTTCATTTCCTAATCTTCTATCATCCAACTTTATTTCACTCCTAACAGTTTTACAATTTAGCACCCAGGTTCTAGCTTTTACTCGGCCTCCTAAGATTTCCACCTATCCCTCCAGAGAACTCTACCTAATTTCATGACAAAAGAAAATTTCAACTAAATCAGATTTTGTTGGATTAAAGCAATATCAGCCTAAAAGTGAGTGACATTTGTGAAATTGAAAAAAAACTTTCTAACGTAATGTCACAGTAGGCACCAATAGTCCGAGACTGTGCCACCAAACATAATGAAGAAAAAACTGAAAATAGTAAAAATTCACTTGAAACAATTATGGAGCTCAAAATATTACTATTCATCTTATTTATAGATATACACAAGATTCTTGAACTTTACATTGACCCTTAAACCTCTTAACATGACAATCTGTAATGATACATTACATAAATTTTAAAATTTTCAGGATACATTACTCACTGGTGACATGAGCTACCATGGTAACGAGCACATGAATCTAGTTGCCAACAGCTACACCTTCATTTGATGTTTGCATCCATAAGAGTGGAACATCCTTGGCTTGATAAACCTCAAAACTAACTGCAAGTAGTCAAACTTGTTGGACTATAAAAATGTAGTTATTGGTCTTTATGACCTCCAAAAGAAAAGGAAATTTGAGCACTTTCAAGTCTTTCAACTCAAATCTAATAGATCCTTATAGACCTTATTATTGTTAGTGACGATCCCATCGTCTAAATATATTAAAACAATAATGCAATCGTCTTTACTCAACTTCAGATAAAGATAGACACAAAATTGCAAATATATAGCCATCTTACCATAACTTAAATTGCAGGTACAATAAATTGCAAATGTTTTTAAAATTTCAAGTTATACTAATCATCAGGATACTCTTAGACTATCAAGGCGCAACAAACTCAGCTTTAGAATAAATGAACAGCATTACAACATGAAGTTAGTCAAATTATAATGTTTCTAAGTAAACAACCGTAAAACAAGATGACTGGGGGAATAATACTTGATTCAAGATGTTTCACATATACGCTAGTGATTGCAACAGTATATAATCAGAGGAAATAGCGGATCTGAATCAAGAAACAATCGTAGGATATTATCAGATAATCTCTTTCCTTTATTTCAGGAGTCCTTGTGAAACTACTGGTCGATGAAAGTTACAATTTGAGGTCGTAAACAAAAAAGAAGAAGAGAGTATTGATTCGACTATCTAAAGAAGGATTCAATAACAAAAAACAAAAATGCAAAAGTGTACCGATCAGGAAGTGTATGGAAAGTACAGACATCAAGTAGAAGAAAACAAGTAAACAGATAAATAGAACTCGAAAATGCCCGAGAGATGCTTTCCATCCCCTCCATGACAGCAGGGTGAAGGAAGTAGTGGCGAGGCGGAGGCGTGACAAACCATCAGAAGCGAGATGGACCTCGGCGGAGAGGAAGAACAGATCGCAACCGGCAGCCGAGGTTTCGCGGCGGCGATGCGAAGTCAGGCCGCAATGACGCGGTGCAGTTAAAAAAAAAAACGTATGGAAAACCAAATGCCCAATTGAAACAACGGGCCCCTTTTTATTTTAAAAAGTGATCAGCTCATGCAATCCGCCATCCGTCCTCTGAAGTAAACGGATTCTCCTAAAAGAAAAAGTAAAACATTTTGCCATGCTTATCCTGAAAAAAAAAAAGAAATTAACAAAAAAAAATAATAATAATAATAATTAAATTACTTTTGTCTTATAAATTGGAGTGTCACGCTATTAGTCTCTATGAGAGGGTATTATGGTTAACGCAGTAGTAGACTTATATAAAAGAGAAGCAAATGTCAATCCCTAAAGATTGCAAACTTTTTCAGGGTATCTACTCTTCTACCGTGTTAGTCCTTGATTGGGTATAAAGTACTACTCATTATTTACCTTCTTCGTGTTAGCTGTGGAACCGATTAGTAAAGGTACTGAGGATGAGTAAATTATCTTTTTACACAAAAGGAGTGTCATGCTACTAACATTGATGAATTGTCCACTCACACAAGACGTAGTAAGATAAGATATTTTTATCACTTTATATATTAAAGGAGTTTTTTTATGCGTGATGCATGTGTTTATGTGTGACACTATGGTTGGTGATCATCGTTCGATTTTTTTCAATGTCGACAATAATGACACTGTAATTTGACCCTTGAACCTTAGAAGACCTCGGTACAATCTAATTACAACTAAAATTCAGTCAACAATAGTTGCGATGTTAGCGATTGTGATTCAATTGGATTTTGACGAACTTAATTAAGTGAAATTCAAATTATACACGTAGTTGCAAAGGAAATCACACGCTGGAGATCAATTTCCTTGTATACCATTTGAAATCCTTTTTCTCACGAGATTTTTTTATATTGTTTTTTTATCGAGATTAAATTTGCATTCAAAATGGACCTTAATCAATAGCGACGGTAAAAAAAGGGGGGAAAAAAAAAGATAAAGAAGAAGAGAAAGCAATTGCCGCTGGTAAACAACTTCCTTACATCAATCCAAAATAAAGAGCAAAAAAAAAAAAAAAAACAAAAA
>JBAMHZ010000023.1:4887852-4904960 GCA_037177395.1 Alpinia galanga
GATCCCTTAATAGGAAGGCAGGACCTCATTAATGAGGCAAGATGTTGTGCATGACCACGAAGGTATTACCTTGTTAATGTGGAAGGGTTAAGGATGTGGAGAGGGCTTGACATGGGAATTGTAATGAATGTCGTACGGGTGGAGCAACATCACCCTCTACCTGTTTCTATCTTAGATTTTCGGGAAGTCCGATTTGATAAATCCTTTTGCTGAGATAAAATATCAAATAGGTAGCTTCGACCGAGCTGAGATGCCAGATGGACATCCTCGGCTAAGCCAAGATATCAAATGGGTGCCTTTGGCCGGATTGAGATATCAGATGAGTATATTTGGCTCAGTTGAATTAAGATATCAGATGATCATTTTTGACCGAACCGAGATATCAAACCCATCTTCGGCCGAGCCTAGATGAGCCATGAGTTAGGTGAGTTGTCGCCGAGACATGACGGATTTTCAATAGGCTTGGGCCTACTTGTGCTCCCTTTGACCAAGCTTGGCAGCTTCCATCTCAGTTTGACCACTGACTTGACTTTGCCACCTAGCGAGAAGTATTTCTCCTACATCAGACGTAATGCTCGATGGCTAGAGGGCTTAATCGAGTGGATTGTGGAGCTTGATGAACTTAACGATATAGAGTTGTGCATATGATCATTACGGAGATTCAGAAAATTTCAGAAACTATAATCAAACTAAAGTTTGCATTGATAGATACTCTCTCAAATGCCAAAGAAATTGAAGTCGCAAAAACTTGCCCAACCAAGGAAGAGACACTTTCCTATATGTATGATCACTTGATCTCGAGCATTGCTAATGGCAATAGATTCATGGACTTTGAAGTCTAAAAAAGAGGATTTTTACGAACAGGTGACTAATTATATGCTCTATACCGGTATGCCATCTACTTTTGATGAATCCTCGCATCTCAATATTAGTCCTTCGAGATTTGCCGGAAGAATGCACTTCGACCATTGGTACCCAATGAGAAAGGGCTCTGAAGGAGGTACTATCATTAAGACGTTATCGTTCCTTCGGACGATCCCCATGATGCTAACAGTGCTGCCTTCTTTTATGTAGCTGCAAAGAAAAAGGTGAAATAATAAGTTGTCGAAGAGAATGAACTTTTGCAAAAAAAAAATTCACTGGTTTCTTGCTTCATATAAGTTCTCCACTAAGGCCTTAAGGTGTCTTGCTTATGGTGTCTTGCTTCTTGAATTATACCTCACTAGGTTCATGCATAATCGTTATATAAAGGGACATCAATATGAATATGCAAGGAGTTGCTAGCTACCCTTCCTTGAGACGCATTTCGCGATCATCACTCGAAAGGTTCCTCTTGCGCAACCACTTGAGAAAATCAGGAGCCAAGTCCTTGTTTTTTGTGTTTATGTCGATGACAACAGACTCGTCCACGTATGGGTTCACTTGAGCACCATAGCCAGCTTTGACTAAAGCTCGTAAGCCCGATTGTAAGTCGGAGATGTAGAAGTCAACTGCTCGCCTCTGCAAAAAGAGTGATGACTAAAAGGTCACAGAATGCAATCCATAAAATGGTGACTGATATCAAAGGTTGAGGTAAAGGAATAACATGAGGAATTAAAGGAAGGAAAAGTATTCTAGAGTGAATAAAAAAGCCAAGAGAGGTGTTGTGTAAAGGAATCTATTGAATCTTAGTATACCTCCATTGATCTTAATCCCCAAGTAAAACGTAGATGCTTGGGATTGGCAGCTTTCGAGTCCCAATCCCTATACTCATATAGAGAAGTAGATGTGTAGACACATCGTGGAACTTTACAGTATGAAGATTCAAGGGGAAGATTACCACATGTTACAACCTGAAAGAAGCTTTAAAGTTTATCAACTATGATAGAACAATGGTTTAGAAAGTTAACTAATTCGGCAACAGTTACATACCCCAGTGACCTTAACATATTGCCCATCTTTTGCACTTTGCAACTCAGAATCAGGGTATTGGGCAATAAATCGAATGACTGCTCTCTTTCCATAGAACGTATTCCAAATGAAAAATGCAGCGACTGCTCCAGAAGAAACCACAACAACAACAAGAAGAACAGCATTGTGAACAGCACCAAGAATGAAACCACCTGCTATAAACCCCATTGCAAACAGCAAAACAACAGACCACAAAATCGGCTTTGGTAAATTTCCCTTGAATAGATAATCAGTATCCTGACTAAGATTAGTGACAGCCTGATTGCGGGCAATGCTGTTTGTATGTAGCTTCATTGATCCAGTCGAGTCAAGTGGACTAGATAATTTTCGAGTAGCACCAGTTGAGTTAAGCGGTCCAGAATTAATTGGCCCAGATGTGATCAAACCCGTTGTCGGTAGCACTGGTGGGAGGGGACCAGAATTCTGGCGAGCCATTGTGTTTACTACAGATTGTGGACCAGATGTCTTTTTAACTGAATCCCCATGTTTAAGTGGTCCAGAGTTAGAAACCTGTCTGTTTACTGAAGAACCAGAACCAGGAATTGCGGAAGAGAGAGATCCCGAATAGCCAGTTCGACCAGAGGCAATAGGCATGACAGGTCCTGAGTGAGGAGATGTGCCTCTGAATGAAGCACTGGTGAGAGGTCCAGATTTTCTTGATTTCTCTGTGTGAAGATCAAACATTTTGCCAAGCTCGCCAGATTTCTTTATATCTCCACCAGTGTATGGCATGGCAACCGAGCTCTTTGTTGAAGGCTTCTCCTTTGGCTGCTCAGGCCTGCCTGAAACATACAAGCCATTGCTGAGCTGATGTGATGGGAATCTTGAGCCCATTATACTTCTGATAATAGCTCGAACAGATCTTCTATCTTCTACTATGGTTCACATAACCTGTGCTGGAACAGTGAACTACATCATAGATCCATAAAAATTGAATCATGAGTGACTGTACATGTTTAGCATACTCCAAAACAAACTGAGAATATGCGATAAAGCAAATAAAACTAGCATGCATATCGGCTTCAATTGTGACAACAAATTTGCACATTAAACACGAAACTACAATTGTCGTGTAGCATCCAAAAAGACTCCCAAGTCAGAATTTTTTCTACTGATTTTGAAGTCTCTCTCTCTCTTTCTGAATTCAGATTTTATTCCTGGCTTAAGAGGAATTTTTGTGCACGCTTCCATTGTAAACATACAAGAATATATCATTTAAGCATTTTGGTGGAATAGTAAATTCGATGACTCAAATGCAGCCCAAACTTCAAGTTGCAGCCAGTTCTAGATGTTCAAATTCGCTCCCTTGTAAACATTGGAGTAATAAAGAGATTCCTAATAATGGGGTATGAAACAGGCAGGAAACTATCTAGTGGAACAAAGTGTTCAAGAGGAAAAGGAAGTCTACATTCTGCCCAAATAAGGGAGTGAAAAACGGAAAACAATTGAGCTGTTGGCTTCTATTCAACAATAACAGCAGCCAATTCTTGTAGCAAGTCAAATATAAGATGCACATCATTGTGCTAATTGCAATTTAGAACATGGCAGGTTCAGCTTGCAGGACTGGTAAACACCCAATAAGATTGATATCACAAATAAAGTGGAACTTATTCATGAGTACAAACTGAAATCTATTGGATTTTGTCTCACTATTCGGTAGACTTGCATGTTCTTCTGCAACATGCGAATTTGTCATTACAAAACAAACCCATTAAGTGATCTAATTGATGTTAATTGTTGGCTATGCTATTAGATGTAAATTTATATGTGTAAAACTCATTAACCCACATTCTATTATTATTGATGAGCTGATAATAGAATTGAGGCTACTACTATATATAGGGCATGGTCCCCGTAGAATTGGAGCATTTGAGATCTCCCTACTTTCCATTGGTGAGAAGAGTACAACGCCGTCATTCCAATCCATACAAAAGATTCATTGCCGCTTCTTTTTAGGAGCTTCAAATTTCGTGGACGACACTAAGACGATGACAATTCCAATGCATTCAGATTTATTTTGGTCGCCATTTTTCGTTTTATTTTATTTTTACTGTAAAATTTTGATGTAACTAGATCCTATGCATGAATCTTTTTGAATTCATATAGTTTTCTAGAATTTAAAGGTTAGGATTTATCATTAAGACCTACAACAAAATCATGTAGACAAACTAATGGTCAAAAGCTCTACAGGAATGACTTGTTCATAGATTGAGATCTTGATGCAAATCATCACTGTGAGGCGATGTCAATAGCATAGACAAAATACATTCCATCATCCCAATTTTAACTCACTAGAGTTAAGTGAAAGATAAACAAACACGATGATCACAAGCTCTCATTTCATGAAGGCACGTAAACATAGATCAAACTACAAATACTCACATGGAAACTTCGGATCTTAAGCCTCTATAATCATAATCTACTATTACTCTGCGGTGATAAGTCCTTTTTTACACATGAAAGAACTTTGAAAAGAGAAACCAAAATAGAGACTAAACTACAAATTCTCACATGAAAACACAATAAATTTGTATATCACCTGTGATAATGATAACCACTCGAGAAAAATCGCACTTTTTTACGGCACTCTGACTATATCGAGACACCAAAATATTCCCAAATACATCCGAAATAACAAATCAAAGGCGATTCACAGTTTCATTACTGATATCTGACAAGCATTGCCAAAACCAAAAGATATGGAGGAAAACTAACTTAAGCAATGGACAATAGAACGATTTCTCACTTTACTGAAACCCTACTCTTTACTCTACCTGTGGACATAATCAGTAAATCCAAACAAGCGAATCACTGTAACACTGTTTAATTTCCCATCTCCAAATTCCACAGATTGATAAAAACAAACGCACATTTCATTTCGATCGAGAAAATATAATGCCTTCAAAACTCAATCGACGCTGAAAAGAAGAATTTTTTTTCGAACTTTAGATGCCAATAACCTCAAAACCTCTCCAAAACACAAACCTTTTAGCCTCCGATCAGCTCAAAGATAAAATCAAACAGCAAAGCGAAAGTTTAATCCGCATTGTTCAAAAGGCACAGATCACCGGAAAAGGGTTCGAGTCAGCAAGCAAAAGAGGAGGCAACAGGTCTCCAAATACCTCCGGAGGCCGACGAAGATCCGCCAGATCAAAACCGAACTCCAGCAAGAGGCGCATTGAGCTGGAAGTGGATCATCGTTAGAGGATCTTTATAGCTGCCAGCAAAACCTGGAAAGAAATAGAGAGGAAAAAAATCGCTTTTTATTCTAAAATGATCTCAAAATTTAACTTTTTTTTTTCAGAAACATAAATTTTGGGTGCAAATTGAAAATGAAACTTGGAATAATTAGAGGTTAAAATGAACTTAATCGGATCGAATAATATTCGAATTCAAATTTGAAAATATTATATGATATTTGAATTCGATTTAAAATTTTGAAATATAAATGATTATAAATTCAAAATCAAATGTGAATTCAAAGTTCTAATTTAAATTTTTAAATATATTTATATTAAAATTATAAAAAAATAAATATAATTTAATTCTTTCACGAGTAATTCATGAACAATCAAATAAAATATTATAAATTCAAATTTAATTTTAAAAATTTATTCAATATATATTTGAATTATGTTCAAATAAATTTAATAATTTCAAATAATATTTTTTGAACCCATTGTTAAATGGAGCAAGTTGTTCCACGTGGCCTTTGGTGAGCTACTCAAATCAGTCATCAAGATTTGGCCCCCACATTTCATTACAAAAAACACCTAATAATTTATTTATTTTTCCTTTGAGTTGAAGTTAAATCTAGACTTGGCCATCACTCCATGGAGTTAGGTGAGTGCCAACAAGTGGTTAAGTGAGCTAATTATCTCAATCAATTAATTCTTAAGCAGGCAATTAATTTAACTCCACATTTTTTTTTCTTCAAAAAATATTTAATTTGGTTCAAAATATTATTTAAATTTGAAGATTTTTAACTATTTTTATTTTTTATTTTATCCATCCTCCTCGTATATCCACTTATTCATTTTAATATCCAAAATCTAATAAAATTAAAAGCTCTACAATTTAAAAAAATGATCACCATAATTATTATTTCCTCATGAACAAGTTTGGGATTGCTTTAATGTTACTACACGTGATAGAGATCTCAATGCCTACTTGACAATGACACATTAACCATGGCTTTTTTTTAATAATAATAATAATTATTATTATTATTATTATTATTATTATAACAAATAAAAGAGAAGGCCAGAAGATGGAAGTCAAATTGATCCGGTTCATTGGATATGAAAACCGCCTTTTGACTCGATTGGGATCGGCTCAACCGCCGGTTTATTCCTATATCCACGTCGGCAATAGCAACGCCACATTCAACGTGATACGACACGTGGACGTACAGGATCAATACGTGACGTGTCCACTTCGGCCCGCTTCACGGTTAAAACTCTCCTCTCTCTCTCGCCGTTTTTTTCTCTTCGTCTGCTTTGGCGATGGCGGAAGAAGGGAGGGCCGCTCACTCCGATCCCCAGCTGGAAACGGCAACCGCAGATGGTTTTGGTTCGCCGAAGCCACAGGTGCGTGTGATCTCTTGCGTCCTTGGTTTGATAATTCGGAATGGTTTATTGGATCTAGGGTTTCCCTCCTATCGATTTGTGGATGAAGTTCTGATTTTTGTTGTCTTTCGTAATTGGATGCTTAGATTCGTCTCTTCAAATTTGGATCGCTGGTTTCGGTCGATAGGTATCGGAATTTGAGAGTCTGTGTTCTGAATTAGCTACGGTTGCTTGACGGAAAGTTAATTCGGGTGTAAATGGGCATTCGAAATACTGCAGACTTAGCTGTTCCGCGTTTTTTTTTATACCGTGTTAGTGTGGGAATCATAGTTCATTTGGAATTGACAGAGGGAACCATGAATTGATCAGATAACGGATAGAGTGACATGCTTCGACGAGGATTGTTTGCTCTTGTTTTTGGGACATGTCTAGCATTCACATTTTGCTTTGCTTTGGCATAGCCAATTACTCTGCATCTAGTTATAATCTTTTGAACTCCGCCAGCGTTGCCAATGATCTCCTAATTTTGTATTTTTCTTGTGAATGTGCCATTATGCAGACGTTCTAATTGCATTATGAAGCAAGAAAAATGATATTTTTATTTAAAGAATCTAGTTGTTTATCTCATGTTTCTTATTAACCTCATATATTTTGGCTATGTAGGCACTAGATATTTCTGGCTGGAAGATACCATATGCACTCGTATCACCTGGAATGGTTCCTATATTGAATCCACAGTACAATGAGCTTGGTGCAGGAATTTATGCAATTCAGTGTTCTCCATCTACGAGTCCGATCTCTGGCTTTTCTCTTACAACTCTAGTACCAATGAAGTATAACATACCTACGTAAGGTTCCTTTCCCTGTCTGCTAATCTCGTTTTAACTTAGCAATTTGTAAATTATTTAATGCAACTTTTGCCAGTTCATTAACCTTCTTTCTGCTTAGTTTGTTGGAAATAAAACCAAAGAAACAGGTGCATTCCTATGAACTTAAATTGAAAGTTAGTAGTATGGATATTGTTTGAGTTAGCTGGATCTTGATTATCTAACAGTTTTCGTAATAATAATTGTCTTAGACAGAATGGTAGCTGACATGTGAAGTCCTTTTTTTTCTTCTTGAAAATCTTTCTGTTAGAAGTTGAGGTTGTTCCTCATGTCATTATTACTCTGCATCTTAAAATAGATAATAGCCTAATGTTAGAGATGAAATCCAAATGTGTACATTTTTCTGTATTTTCCACCAACTAGTAATTTATTCATTTATTTCATATTCTTTCAGGATGAAACCATCCTGACCAATGGACTACACAGTGTAAATGCCATATAAGGCTCATGGCAAATTCTTATATGCATTTACAACAATTAATTTGGGAAGGATAAGAATCAAATATGCATGCCCTCATATAGAAGCAAAAATTTCAATATTATATACAACTAATATAACAGACATCAATAATATATAAAGTCCATATAAGATCCATTGCAACCTTTTAGCACGATAGTAGAATGATGCCAAAATTTACTGCAGGGTAGTTTTAGAGTTACACAGAATCACTATTGGAGTGACACCATATCTGTAATCACTCTATCCCACAATTGAATACCTCTACACCTGTCTCAGTAGATTTGGAGGCAAAAGAAAATGCAATCAACAAGGAAGATTTATTATGAATGAAACAAATATGGTGTGAATGCAATCAATGCATGTGTATCAACTATCACTAAAAGTACTACTACAACTCTCATATTGTGCATGATATCGTATCAGCAACACGGGGCTATTGCAGCACTGATGATATGCATCTGGATTAACAATACAGTAATAGCACAATACTGGTCCAATGCAACCTATTCATCAACATAGTTCTACCACAACAGTGACACTATATATTCTTATTTACAACAAATTAAGGTTTAAAATATTGTTTCGAGCTGAGTTCAATCCCCAGCTGGAAGGAGACTTTTTTGTTCTGTTATAGTCATGTTGACAATACAGTGTTGTTTGCTCCGATGAGGAGGGGAAGAAGAAAGAAGTGGAGAAAGAGGAAGAAAAACGGAAGGAGGAAGCTTATTAGGACACATTGTTGACTCTGGAGAAAGCTTCTCATGACACAGATGAAGCTTCAATATCTCCCTTGCATTGCCTCAGACAATCAATCTGAAAGCAGAACTAGGATTTCGGATACTGCATGGAGGAAGAATTGTGATGCAAATCTACAAGGGAATCGCTGTCTCGGTGTTATCACAATGAAGAAGGGATTTAGGTCCCGCATCACATGTAGGATGGACCATGAGGACATTACGGTGCCGTGTCATCAAGAAGACCTCATCGCATGGAGGATGGATTACAAGGAGAGTCCCTTGCCTACGTTATTTTGTCTCTTGGTGCAGGAGACGAACAAGAAATCTCTGCCATGAATTCTAATTGGCATGGTAATCCATGCAAAAAAGTGCTACGACCATTCTAATACTGTCCATTCAAACCCATCAATACAATGCAATATGCTACTAGCTAATGATAGCAACACTATGATCAGAAAGTGCAACAACAGTTCAATTAAATTGACCTAATTAATATCTACAGTACATCTATAAGATTGAGAAATTGACCATAAGTTGGTGTTCACCCCAACAGTTCAGCTTGTACATTGAGCTATGCTCGTCAGTAAATGTGTACAGCAAAACATGAGTTATTCAAATGAAACCTCAACCTTTTGCATTCATTTCTGGCATCTTATTTGCACCTTTCAGGAGGCCAAGTTCTGGAGGAACTAGTAGTGTGCAAGGGCAGGAAGTGAGGCAGCAACATGGACCTCAAAGACCACATGCAGTCAGAAGAGTTCAATTTGCAGTTCAGCTAGACTTGGGTCTAATCATCAAGTTAGCAGCGATGGTTTTTCTTTTTAGCCAAGATGGATCACTGCAGAAGCTTGTGCTTCTTATTTTCTTTGCGTCGTTGGTGTACCTGTAAGTCCTTTAACTTTAATACTTAATCTTTTGTCCTCTTTTCTAGATTTTGGAACTCATAAATGTGTAGAATTTTGTTAACATTTCTATTGTTTCATGGTCATTTGTTTTTGCCAATTCCTTATTTCTATATACCATGTCAATTTCCTAGGTATCAAACTGGAGCCCTTGCACCTTTCATGCGATGGATTCAGCAAGCAGCAGCCCCGCCACGGCTGCATGCTCCTCCACAGCAATTGAATGTTCCTCCTATTGGTCATGACGGCCAGCATAATCCTCAACCACTAGGTATTTTCATGATCAGTTTTTTTCTATATTTTTTTTCGTAACTTCGTAAGCAATAACATAATGTTTAGGAATCCTAAATGACCAAGTTAAATAAACCCAGGTTCCCAGTTCATTTCAATTTCGAGCATAACTTATTTCACTAAGATGCAGATTTAGTTTATTGAAATAATTTTATCCAGTATTAGGTGTGTTCTTGTTTTCTTTCCCAAGCTATAGATGGCCCTGGAAAAGTTGACATGAGAAAGGTCTTGTTGGGTTTTAGTTTAAGCAAGTATAACGAAGTTATTGGAATCTTGAATTGCATCTCAATGCTGAAAAAACTATTTCATTGAGAAACAAAATTGAACTCAAATGATATGCTTTTCTATCAGGTGCTGGTCAAAATAATGATATCAACGATCTGAATCAGGACCAACATCTTCAAAACCAGGAACAAGTTGATGCGAATCAAAACCGTCATCAGCCCGAACAACCCATAAACAATTTTTGGCAAGCGGTGAAAGAGATTCAGATGTTCGTCCTCGGGTTCTTGGCATCTCTTCTTCCAGGTTACCATCCCAACAATGACTAAATTTCATTCATAGTTTTGCTCCAAACCAACCATAGTTGGTTGAGACTATTCAGGTCATTGATCAGCTTACTGAAATTTGAAGTTTTTTTTAACCATTCTTTTTTTCCTGTATGTTTGTTATCTTAAATGGATTCCAGTCATGTAATATTTAAGTTGGGAGAAAAAGATAGAATTTCTTGTGCATTTCCAATATAGCAATGCAAATAATAATTGAAGAAATAAATTAATAACTGATTTAAGTTGCTACTGTAGAACCTACCAACCACCAATCAATCAGATTGATTGTTTTCTATAGTTAGAAGATTACTAACAAGATTTAGATGTGAATCCTTGGGTTATTCATGTATAAAACTATTCAAATTAACATAAAATCAGCTAACTATTAATTTAATAAAAGTACATATAAACTTGCTATGGAATCAAATTCCACAACTAAAGGAGAATGAGTCTTTGTTTACATCAGATATTCTATCTTCTACCGCTTCTAACATTAGAAGTTCTCTGAGTTGTGTTGTCAAATTTCAGAGGTACAATTTGCTTAATGTATGACTGCCCCGGAAAGTTTCTTCTTTCCTCAGGGAGTTTTTGTAGTTCGGGCAACCAATAAGCGACATATTCACCTTTCGGATCATAAGTTTTCGCCTGCGGGAGAAAAATGGAGGTGCTAAGTTCAGGTTTCTTGGAGTCGAATAGCCAAATACTTGACATGGATCATGTTAGTGCGATCCGTAGAGAATGGGTTCGATAAATATGACTATAGCGGTGCATAAAACCTCGCTCGGAGATACTTACTTGCTTTGGGATACTGAAATACCGATCTTCCCTTGGGTCATTACCAACACCTGCACAACCAAAGCACAATTGTTGACTTGCTATGGTAGAGAGATCGAAATAAACTCATCAATTCTTCGTAGCAAATGAATGAAGATAAGACTCAAATCACAGTGTCGAAGCCTATTTCGTCTAGGGATTGAACTTAAAGGGTGAAGGGCTCAAAACTGAAACATACAAAAGACTGTTTGAAACGATACAAGGAGCTTTAAGCAATTGTATTTAGCTCGAAAAACTTGGAAATACTTGTGCTTACCAGCTCCATAGGTCCAGTTACCATAGTTTGAAGCTGGATCGTAATCCAGCAAGCAGGACTCGAACCATTCGGCTCCCATGCGCCAGTCGATACTCATATCTCGAACAAGAAACGAGCAAACAATCTGCAAATGACAGTTTCAGGATTCTTACTAGGACTGCAATTTGTGTTGCCATGTCTAATTGCATTCTCCCCTCTGTTTTTCATTAGTCTTTAGTCTTCAATTATCTCACACAAACTCAAATACAAGTATATTATCTATTTTCAGGATGAGGACATCGAAACTCATTGAAAAATGATTCAAGACACCAATATGGAAATACAACAAATCTTAAAAACATATATATAATTTAACATAGCTAAAATTAATCTATTACCTTGATAATTTAACTTTATATTTTATAATTTATATGCCTAAGTTAATACTATTAATCTCACCATAATTTATGGTATAATATGTGAAATTCATCCTAAAAGATAATCTTTGCGATGTTAGATTAGTTATATTTGTCGAAGAAAATATTGGTTTACGATAAGTTAGTGAGGGAAGTTAGCTTATCTGATAAAGCTTCCACTCGAGTATCTTGCTTCATTATAATTCTTTGAAAGATACAGATTTCTACAATTCATTATCTATCACCCAAAAGAGCAATAATATTGCTGGCACTTCTTTTTTGGATAAATGAAGAAAAGATGATGATGACAACATCACAAGAGTAGTACCTGGCGACCTCGGTTCGACATGAAACCGGTTGTGAATAGCTCTTTCATGTTGGCATCAATAAGAGGATAGCTATCGAAAGACAATGTAATGTATTGTTGGTCAACTTAACTTGTTCTAAAGAATCAAAACTGCAAAAGAAAAACAAAAGGAAACAGATGCTGAAATATAGTAAGTACCCGGTGCAACCATCTCGCCATGATTCAAACAGCAACTTGTCTTTGCTCCAATTTGACACCACATTTCTTGGACCCCCTGAACCATTAAAGAAAGGTAGTGCGTTTAGGTGCCAGCACCAGTGGCAAGGAATAAAATGAATCAGGAAGTTTGCAAATCGAGCTTCTTCTGATAACCTCTTTTTGTTAGGGCACTTGAATATGCAAATGAATGAGAGATATCTTACCTGAACTTCAAGTTCACAGTTATACAGAAACATGAATCCCTTGCACACTTCAAAAGAGGTTATCAGAATACATTCATGTGGTTCTTTGTTTCGTAAGAGTTTAATAAACTTCAAGCCTCACACAATATAGATAATGAACTTCCGGATTTAAAGGATATCGATTTCAACCTATGCGTAAATATGTGATGAAACATTGAAGTAGACTACACTAGGGGTAACATGTACAAGTTCAATGAAAATCATGCAAAAATTAATACCCGGAAATTCAGAAAAAGTAGAATTCAAACATGTGAAAATTGATATAGTGAAAGCACAAAAGTTCAGCAACATGAAAATTTAGATGCTTATATACCAAGATGAAAAATGGAGTTTCCATATTTTATGGATAGAAACCTGAAGTAGTCCCTCCATATTAATTCAAATAGAACCCTGAAATTGTTATCATCTGGTTAGTCCAAACTTCAATTTGCCTCTAGTTGATCTGATAAAGGAATAGAGTTATATATAACAACCTACCAGTATGTCGACTCATTTACTAGTCTCTGCTTCTCGTATCTCCTCACCTAATTGAAACAGCAGTAGTAGATTCAAGTTTAGACAATAAATCAGTATCAGCAGCTTCAATCAAATTAGATCGAGACTTTGTACCTCCTCGTGTATGTATCGTGGAGACATGCTTCCAGAAGCAAGCCAAGGCGAGAACTTCGTCAAGTGGTCTGGCCCCAACATGCCATTCCTCGTTTCTTTGTAAACCTTTAACTGATCCTGCATCATGGGAAATAACATAGTAATCTTACCCACATTATAAGGAGAAGTTCTACAATTGGTCTAAGTGAAACTTCTTTATATTTTTCATCTAAGTTCATAATAACCACAGAAGACAGATGTAACTAAATTCATCACATTTATCCAACATAAAAAATAGGATGAAAATGTTGGACATCCTTGTACAATTTACCAATTATGTTGCTGAATAAACTAGAAAAGAGTGCAAAAAACTCCAAGGTTGTTCTTAGAAAACAAAAGGAATCAGTTAAGAGCATGCCTTTTTCCAGAAGTACTCAAAAATTCTTCCTAGAGCTGCATTTTCGCCTCCATGAAAATGCATACCTTGTTCACACTGCATTTTGGGCAGAAAGAGACTGTCACTTAAGTAACTGATATTAGATGTCAGATTGGATATGGGAATTCAGTAGAAAGTTTCAATGATCATTCCATAATTTGGCACAAGATATATCAACATATTAATTTATACATTCATCATGGAAAACCATTGATTGGTTAAGGGGGCAAGAGCAAAGGACTCAGATTGACATAGAATGAAATATTTGGCATGCCTTTGTCTCCTTCAATCCAAGTTGTTCAAGAGTTGGAACAGTTCCCCAACCGCCTATTTGATCCAACGAACTATCTTCTAGAGGTGGCCCAAGCGATGGTGGCAACTTGAAACAACTCCTAACTGTAGACTTTGATTCAACAGCCTGCAAAACGATGTGTTATTAAAGAGTTTTAGTTTTTGGTAAAATTCCTCGAAACAAAAACTTAGGAACTGTAAATATATGGAACTGATGAAGTTACCTTTCGGAATTGTGTATAAACATCTGGCAAGTTGTTTGCAGTGAATGGAAGATCATCAATGTGGTACATGGTAGATCCCCATACTAGCACTAGTTTTGGACTGACAGCCCTTTGGTTTGAAGATCCACCTTGAGGTAGAACCACTTCTTGCAGACCTTTACAAACGAGCTTTTCTACAAGAAGCTCCTCACTGCATGTTTCTTTTTGAGCATAAACCTGAATATAGAATCAGCAAGCACCCCTATCATTTTAAGGAAAGACATTCAAGTAGCAGTTTGCATAGATTCTATCAATTAATATATCATCAACTATATTTAAAAAGTTTTTATCCTGTTTTATTATTGTTAATCAAGTCTTCTTTGCTCTCTCTTTTTCATTTGATTTATATATTTATAATAGTTTTACATTATCTAACTAGAACAATTTTAGACGTGTCTCCCAAAATTACCAAAGCATCAAGGTATAATTTGTCCATCAAACACAGAGATGCTATGATTAATTAAGATTAGATTATGCTCATACTACAAAGCCTGATAAAAAGCTTTATCTAAGAGTACTCACTGTATGGGCGTTCAAAGTTTTCACAATTTGGGGAAGAATACTCTCAGGCTTCCCATACTGCACAAGAAGATTTAGCCCTCGCTTGATCATATTCTTCTTCAGATCCTCCAAGCATTCGATCAGGAACTTTGCTCTGATTGCTGCCAAACGGACGAAATAGAACGATCGAGCAAATTACAATTTTTTTTAGGGAAAAAACAAAAGAATTCTTAAGACCAGTTTGCTAAACTAATCATACCTCCAGTCTTGTGGAAACCGAAGTAATGGGTGGTTCCGAAGTGGCGAGGATCCAGACAGTAAACAGGAAGGAGCCACTCCGACGCCGCCCACGCCCGCACCAGGGCCTCATTATCCAGCAACCGGAGGTCGTTCCTGAACCACATTACGGCGACGCCACGGCCGCTACGTTTCAGACCAGGGGACGAGTGCCGCGCGAAGGCCGCCTCGGCAGCCGCGGCGACCTCTTCGGCCGCCAGTCCGGGGACCGGCGCGGCGCGGGGAGGAGAAGGCGTCGAGGTGGAGCTCATGGCGGGGCGGAGATCGCCGAGGGGAGGGATCGGGACGGGGTTGGAGGGGAAATGTCGGATCTTGGAGGAGGAAGAGGAGAAGAAGGATTGAGAGCAGGAGGAGCAGCGGATGGGAAAAGCCATGGCTCTTCAGCTTCGAACGTGGAGGGATTGAGAGAACCGAAAGAGACAGGCGGCCGGAGAGGGAAGCGTAGGCCTCGCGCCACGTCGGACGTTTCAGATCCCTTTACGTGGCGAAATACCAACCAATGGTAGAGTCCCTAATTGTGATCTGATACGAGACGAGATGCTCAAGGATCTTGCAAGGCCTTTTATATAGCTACGGGTTAACTTGGTAAATATATAAAAATAATTTTTAAATAAAAAGATATTAACATTTAGAGAGATCAATATGTTGAGCTATCCATTGAATCTTGATTTGTCCCTTTCTTGATAGGGGTAACTGAAGAGAATTATTAACGTAATGATTTTATATTTTTTTGAAAAGTCCTTAATGACTATTTGTTTAGACATCAAATTTGTAATAACTTTCATCATTCCAATTATTGGCTAGTATATTCAGTTTTTTTATTATATATATATATATATATATTTGCGACCTTTTTCTTCCTGGTGAGTACTATAGTTAACCCTTGAACTCATTGAGGTCATCGTTGCCAACCGACCGATTAGACCATGGTCGGATTGGACCGAAATTCAGCTGAATTGCGGCCACAATCGCAGCCGATTCTAGCTACGATCCGGCTGTGATTTGGTCGGACTCTAGTTCCAACCGGACCGTGGTCGGATTACGATCGAATTCGATTGGACTGTGGTTGCCAGTAGTGCTGCGATCATTGGCGGCCACAATCACAGCTGATTCCGATCGCAATTCAATCGAAATCTGACTGCAATTCGACTGGATTTTGGATCGTGGCCGGATTCCAACTAGATCATAGTCAGAATTTGGCCGAACGATGACGACAGCGAGGATCCAAGTCGCAATGAGGAGTACTGTGCATTCTTTATTACTATGCACCACGTATGGATACACAGAATCACATTACGCAGGAGATTAACACTGTGTGTATATATATTAATTATAATAACAATAATATTAACCTAGGCACTTCCCTTGCACATGCACAGTGTGTGACTGTCGAAAGATGTCCACGTGGTATGGTCTATATATACAGATAGATAGCGAGAAATATTTTCTTATACAATTCATCTATGAACAACTTATGTGCACTTCCATTATTAATCGTTCGATTACTTGTGCATTATAGTTCAATCTTTGAATCTAAGGAGATCAGACGATGGATAATAGAGTTGCATACGGATGCTCTCATATATATATATATATATAAATATTATCTTATATAATACATCCGTGAACACTTTTATTATCCATCGTCGGATCACCTTACATTTAAAGATTAAGCTATAGTGCTCAAACATATACGGATTTATTAGGCTAAGCGTCGGGTTTGTACATGCTTGTGAGCGTCGCTGAGGAATGCATGATAACCATCCTACGATAGCCGTTCTTTGCGACTCCACCACCAGATTTTGATCGGAATTGTGGTCGGAATCCGGCCACAGGCAGGCCGACATCGGAGTCCAGCCCAACAGCGGTCAAATTTCAACCGATTTCGACGGCGATCGACTGCGCCAGCATCCTCCTAAGATTTAGAGGTTGGCTATAGTGCGGATGACGGCTCAATGATAATGAATTTCATTGAATTCGACGATTGACGGCGACGGCACGCAGCGTACCAAAACTGTATATATATTACATTTTTTTTTTTTTGAATAAATTGATACAACCAACTTTTGTGTGTGTGTTAAATTCATTTATAATTATACACAATAATCTTAAATAATTTATTTTAGATCTATCTGT